>JASDQU010436806.1:62093-74591 GCA_032191745.1 Picea mariana
TCTGTGGACGCTCAGTCCCCCTTCACTCATTCATCGTGGTCGGTCTGCACCTGGCAGTGTTTATATTTTTATTAATCATTCTACATACATACATGTACATCAGCAGGCTCCTGGCCTTCAACACTTAGGCTCTATGGCCTAACAAACACATAAGCCTACCAGCTTATACAAAACATGGCTCACCAGCCTATAGACATGTTTACAATTCATTTCATATATCATGATTTGCAACGGGGCTTGACCTTGGGGACACTACATATGATTATAAGTAATGAAATCAAAATATCGTTCCAAAAGTCATACTCGAAAGAATCGTCGGAGTAATGTAGGATCCCTGACCCGGTATCGACCGTTCAACTGAGACGCAACTAACTGGGAGTCCAGGCAAACCTCTAAAGAACTAACATTGTGCGAAATGAAATCGCATAATAGCTCAATAACGACTCTATACTCAGTGACATTGTTTGTCGATGGCTGCAAACAAACGCTTCCTGAAGAGACCAGTTGTCCCTCGGGTGAATAGATAACCCAAGCGGTGGAAGGTACGTTCCGAGTATGATGTGTGGCACTGTCTACGAATCCTAAGAACACCAATGATTTTGTTGACATATGCTAACCAAGGGGAAACTCAATAAGCAAACTGGCGACACAAAATAACAAAAAGAAAAATATATACACTAAAGTAAAATAATATACAAAGCTCATGCTCGAGCTGGAGGGCTCAAGCATAATACTTTTTGAGATAGAGCCCATTTCTGGGATCTTTCAGCACATTCCCTTCATAATCCTCTAACTCATAGGCTCCTTTTTCGAGGACACGTCTCACGATATAAGAGTCGTGCCACATGGGATTGAATTTTCCTGCCCCCGATGGTTCTTTAGCTTGGTCATAAAGAAGGACCAAGTGACCCTCAGTGTACTACCGGGGATTGAAATATTTATCATACTGGACCTTAACATGCTGCTTATTCGCCTCAATGGCTAGGGCGACATCTCGACGCTACTCATCGAGTTGCTCCAAGTGTACAAGGCGGTCTTCGGGTTCAATCGTGTTGGATAGGACATCAATTGCTAACTTAAGAGAAGGAATCTCACATTCAACGGGGAGAGATGACTCCACTCTATGAACCAATTGGAACGATGAAAAACTAGTGGAAGTATTTACTGCGGTTCGGTATGCCTAGAGATCAGGGTATAATATCACATGCCAATTAGATTTACTACGCCTGGTATTTTTTTGCAAAATGGCTTTTAGAGATTTATTCACAGCCTCCACTTGGCCATTTTTCTGGGGATAATATGACGACGAATAATCTTGCTTGACACCCAGTTTTGATGCCAACTCTATCATCATCTTGTTCTGAAAGTGGTTGTCATGGTCAGTGAGAATCTCCTTCAGAATTCCAAGTTGAGCTATGATTTGATTGAATATGAAGTGTGTTGCAGTCTCACCATCGGATTTGATTATAGGCATGGCCTCAACCCACTTGGTAAAATAGTCCTCGACCACGATAATGTGATGGTGCCCCCATCTGAGGCTTGGTTGCAATCTATGAAATTCACCCCCCACTTGGTGAAGGGATCAACGGTAATGATTGGGTGAAGAGGGGCAGGGTGCGAGCGTATCTTACGAGCAAACACATGGCAAGGGTGACACTCCTTGACCGCTTCTATGGAGTCTTTAAAAATTGACGGTAAAAAATAATTAGCTCGAGATATTTTTTGGGTTGTCGTAAGCTGAGATAAATGACCACCACAAGCCCCACTTTGACAGTCATTAAATACGGTTTCAACTTCTTTGTGAGTCAAACAATGACGCATAATAGAATCCACCCCTTGGCGATACAAAGTGTCACTGATAATGAGGTAGTTTTTGGCTTGATGGCATACATGTCATCGGTCGTCCCTTGAAAGATGTTGGGGAAGCTTCAGAGTTTGAAGATATATCAGAATGTCTCCATTGCAGGGGTCCAAAGATGTGATAAGGAAAATGTGCTCATCAATAAATGAGTCATTGAAAACGGTATCCTCATCCTGCCTAGGGAAGTCTGACATTAATTCCGCAAAGACTAGGAATTTCTTAGATTTTGCGGAGACAAAATTGTGGTCAAACTCCTGCAAAATCACAATCCATTTATTGTACTTCCCCCCTCTGATACGCCTTCTCAAGACGTATTGAAATGGATTAACTTCGACGACCACAGTAATCTTGCGAAGTAAGATATAATGGCACAATCTTTGAACCACATACACGACTGTTAAGGCTAGCTTTTCCACATGAGAATACTTAAGTTCATGACCGATAAGGTTTTAATTAAGATAATAGATAACGTGCTCATGGAGCTCGTCATCCTCTTGAACGATAACCATACCAACTGTCCCTTCGGACGTGGTCATATAAAGTAGAAAATCTCTACTATAGTTTGGAGGACTCAGCAGAGGTGCTGACACTAGGGATTTCTTAAGGGCATCAAAGGACTCCTGGGCTTGCTCATCCCATATAAACAGAGTATCCTTTTTCAAGAGATGCATAAAACCCTTAGTGATGTTGGCATAGTTGGCTATAAAGCGACGCAAGAAGTTGGCTTTCCCTTGTAAACCCTGAAGTTGACGCACACTGTGCGGGGAAGGCAACTGAAGTATTGCCTCCACCTTCAGCGGGTCCACCATGATCCCTTGCTTGGCCCAAAAGGCCGCATGACCTGACGCATAAGATGCATTTATGAGGGTTTAATCAAATACGATAATGACATCTTTCAAACACTAGCCGAAGATGAATCGGATGATCAACCCTCTTGTGAGAGTGAGTAGCGAGGTCATCCAAATAAGCCTCGACTATATGTTTGAGGTCATCGAAAGCGAAGATCATAGCCCGTTGAAAAGTAGCTCTGATGTTTTTAAGGTCGAAAGACATTTTCCAGCATGCAAACGTACTCCAAGGACAAATGAATGCCATCTTATGTTGATCCCCGGGTTTAATTTGAATCTGATTGTAACCTGAAAATCCATCCATAAAAGAAAATATTTCACTCCCTGCACACTCATCAATAATCTGGTCAATAAATGGTGTAGGGAAATTATCTTTCGTACAAGCTTTATTCAGATCCCTGAAATCCATATACACAGATGGTTCCTTGTTTCTTATCCACAAGAACGGGATTGGATACCCATTCGGTCAAGGGAACCGGGTAGATGAAACCAACATTAAGCAACTTCTCCATCTCTGCTTTAATGGTGGGGGCTTTCTAGGATTCACAACTCTAAGTCGTTGTCGAACTGGCTTAGCATTCAAATAAGTCTTGATTTTGTGTTCGACAATACTAAGGTCTATCCCTGACATTTCTTCATATGACCAAGCAAACACGTATCAGAATTCCTTAAAAAGATCGACGTAAAATATAAACTTCTTCAAGTGAACAATCTACATCGATATAAACGTTCTCAACCTTGTGAGGGGTTCGAGAGATGTTGATCATAATGGTAGGAGAGATATTCACCATGTTCCCTTCAACATATATGCCATGCTTATCCAACGAAACCACGGTGTGACCAACAATCTCGCTCATGGCGGACCTGAACTCATCTCGTTCGATCCTTTCAAGCTCTAGGAGAAAATAAGCCATGTGGTGAAGGCCCTCCCAAGGCCTTTCAGGACCAATCATGGCCTCTAAGATCGCTTCCTCTGAAGGCAAAGTACCGTTGAGGCAATCATGTGAACTAGACAAGTTTACGACCCATATGGGCTCTAGGACAGGATCCACCTCTTTCGTCTATGAAGAGGGAGGATTTGGGTCTGCAATGGCTTCCTAGATAGCCTGATATGTAATCTCGACTGTAGACAACAAAGTTACCATCTTGATGTGTGAGTGAGCTTCATACGACGCAATCGGAGAAGGTAGAGTCCATGAGTTATCGAAATATGAAGTACGAAACGAGACAAGCCTCAATGACGACGAGGATTCATCAGAAACAACATTGATATAAGAGATTGGAGCTGAGAAATTAAAGGTTCCCATCAAGGAAGGATACATTTAGACACCAATGTTTTCAGTTGCCTTATGAGAATTCTCGACATTGGGGACTGAGGGTCCCATCGATGTAGAAGAACTGGAGCGTGAGAAAGATAACTGGTCGATCGTTACAATCTTCACTTCATGAGGAAAGCATAAAACATGAAACACCGACGACATGACAACTGCCATAGTGTAAATCCAATTATGCCCCAGTAAAAGATTGTAGTCAAGGGGTGCATCAACCACCTTGACCTCGACCGCCACAGTTTTACCGCTTAACTGGACCTGGAAAGAAGGGAGGATACCATGGGGTCTGAACGAACAATCATCAAACGTAGTTAACATAGTCATAGATTGAGAAAATTGGGGAGAGCCAATGACTTTCCAACAAGATAGATACATCACAGACGTCGAAGCACCTTCATCGACAACAACACGCTTAATAGTTATCTTCATACATTCCACATGGATTTGAAAATCCACATGGTAAGGTAAGTGAGGCTGGACATCTGCGATATCGAACTTGATAACTTTCGAGCCACTTGAGTCGAGAGCGCCCAAAGCAGATAATAAGGCATTCCTCTGTGTTGGGTGCGCTTGGAGTACCTTTAAAGCTAACATCGCACACGATGTTTGGCCCAAATCTTTGACAATCGAGTAATTATGGGTGGCTTTGGTATCGGGATTATGAGTAGAGCACTTAAGAACTCCTTTCGGAGTGCAAGACATAGGGTCATGCTTATCGATATGCAAAGGTATTTCCAATGGGGGAGGCTCTATACCCAAAGTAGGTTGCAGAGGACCATAATCATGAGTCCTAGTGGCTATGTTAACCTCAGATCGAACCATATTTACACATTGATGGACCACCATCATGTGCCGAGGGATTTTGACCTCCACCCAACGGATTTTCGGTGTTGGAGGTTCCTGAGGCCATATTTTGATTATGCAGAAATGGATTAGTTAACACAACAAGCTACTGCGCTATAAGCCTCAAGGTTTCCTCTATCTTAGGGCATAAATGGGTAAGGTGATCCTCTTTACACAACTTACATGGAAACTTCACCTTTCGATTTCCCTTCTTTCCCTTGCCAGCGTTGTTACCAGACTTGTCATTATTCTGATTGTCTTTGTTATTCTTGTTATTCCCACCCTTGCGATTATTATTTCTACCTTTCCACTTATACCCTCCGGGTTGTTGGTTACCATTCAGGTTCGTCGACTGCACGAAATGTACTTTCAACCACTGGGTGGGAGGAGACGAAGTCGTAGTTTGTCTCGATGTAGACTAGTTGAGAGACAAACTTTTCATCTGATTCGTCACCTGGTCTGTAGACTTGGCATTTTGTTAAGCCTATAATGCCATCGGTATGGGGCTCATGCTTTTGTATTGTATCATTACTCGACCATGGTGCGTTAGGAATAATTTCATAGAGCATCCCAGATTGAGCGTATATAAGATCTAATTGCTGGGCTTTAAATATGGCCTCTTCCTCAGTCATTACCCCAGATGTAGAAACATCCTTCGAAATATATGGCAATAAGGACTTAAGGAACCACTCCAATGGAAACTTTGAAGGAATGCTAGCGTTAATCAACCGCTTTCTTCTATGCCACTCTTGAATTCGATAAAATCTCGGTACCGACGTCGTAACAAACCGACAGTTGAAAGTGGTTGAGAAAAACTAAGGCCAACTGATGGGAAGTTCGGTATGTGCCCCCTAGTAGCTCGATGTACCATTTCGCAACAACCCTCGCAAAGGTATGTTGAACAATCTCAAATGGACTGAGTCATCATTAAGAGAGTTTGACTAGCACCATAAGTGAAAAGTAGTAACATGATCATCTGGATCTTTTTCACTCTTACCCTCGAATTTCGAAATGTCCGAGGGAAGCTTGGCAGGAACTGGGGGCCATGCCGAATCATGATACACATGGTTGTTCATTGATTTCGACAGATCTGGAAAATTCAGCGTGGCCAAAAAAGGGAGTCTTGGTTGCAGCATTTGAGACCATGCTCCCAGGAAAGACGAACTTTGAGAGACTATGGTCTGAGGAGAGTTCTAGTAGACACCATGGCCCTACTGGGTACGATAATATCCCTCTCCTAACTGATTCATGAAAGGTTGTAAAGGCATCATCCCGGATGGGAACGCTTGTGAGGAAAAAGCGATATGATACAGATTACCCATGTGAGGATATACATTTCCCCCTGACGAAGGAACTCCATGCGGGGGGTTGCCTATATTAGAAAATTGATTTCCCCCCTGATGTCATACCAAAGGTTAGAGGAGGATTTTCCATAAGAAAAGCATTCGTGGGAATAGGTAGTGTGGACAAAGGATAGACGGACGATATATATGACGTAGAAACACTACCCGCTTGTGCATTCCATCCTTGAAAATTATAACTAGGCTTGGGTATGGAGGAAGGATGATTCCAACCCCCTATCATAGGAAATGACTAAGGGATATGACCCCCACCAAATGAGAAAGGATTATAAGGAGGTGATGTGCCCCCTGACCCAAAACTAGTATTGACGTTAGATGTCGGAATGGAGGACGACATGTGCGAAGTCATATTCGACATACCAAAAGGAAAAGGATTAGATGCCAGAGGCATCAAATGAGCACTATAACTAGGCATTCCCGTCGAAAAGGTGCCAGGGGAAACAGATATCAATTATTACAAAGTCATACTACTAGAAATTATATAAGGATTTGTCTCCATGGACTGAGCTAAGCTCATGGACAGGGTAGCGCTAACTGAGGGAGTCGTAGGAATCCAAGTAACCGATGATGAGGGAGTCACGGGGACTCCACTAACCATAACAGAGGTTGGAGTCGAAGGGTTTACTGATACACTCATATCTGAATCAGTACTCTTGATGGGATGATCGCGAGCCTGAGTGGCGGAGATGTATGTACCACATTTATTAATTTTATGCCTTTTAGAAGGTGGCTTTGGTATCAAACCAAATTGTGGTAATTGATTCGAGAGCCGAAGAGACCGACGGGGAGGTTGGTCTCGCTCCACGATGACTCAAAACTCATTACGCAAAGCCAAATACTAAGGCCAACTAATATACAAAGAGCACACTCCTAAATAAAACTAGAGGGCAATGCACGCAAACAAGAGAGGGTGGTTGAAAAGGGGCCTCCTAAACTAAAGAAGTTATGCCTTTTCTAGGAGGGGATTGAGACTTTCGAACAATAGAGCGGAGGTATCATAATCAATTATAAGGTCCCTCGTGGGATTCACAACTCAATCGGTCAGACCCCTCCGAAGAGAAGATCATCCATAAATTCTATGTGTTGTCCGATCTCTATCTGACTCAGGGTACCTGCAGAATAACCCTTGCAAGTAACTTGTGTGGATACCTAGGATAGGAAACTAAGGTCACCACGATATAAAAAATGCTCAGGCAAACAGTCATACGAACAATCATAGGTCAGGTCCACTGTATGGACAGGGTACCTAAGCCCGAAGCTCAAGAAGCACCAAGGTACCCCAAGAACTGCCAGATACAAATAGAACCCCAGAAATATATCCGACACTAGGAAGGTATTAGAGGGCTATCACTCCAACCAACTTCGGGCAACCTCGTGCTTAACTTCGGTTTTAGTGGAGTCTCCCAAGAACAACAATTATACAATGGATTTCACCAATCCCTGGATTGACACCTACATTGAGTTTTGTAGCCTTGGAGAAGTTTACTCACAAAATCTTATTCCAAAGCCCTAAATCCTAAACTTGTTTGTGTACCCTAAAAGATATAATCTTTCTAATAAATTTTTATTAATCAATGTTAATTTTAGTGGCTTATGTTTTCTCAAGAGGTATGGTCATAAAACTAATGGTGTTATGACTCAACATATGAAACACACGCATATAAAAACACTGCTAAGTACTAGTCTTGTTTTTCAAAAGAAATTGTATGCTTCTAAATGTTGTTCATAGGATGCGGTCTTTTTCAATTTCAATGACTATGCAATTTTTCGTAAAATGCCAAGACTACTGCAATCTAGACAAAAGTGCAAATGCTTCAAATGAAATGCAAAATTTTTGTATTTTCAATATAGGAAAATGAAAATGCAAAAACCAATTTTTTTTTGTATTTTCAATATAAATGAATGAAAATGCAAAACTGAACTAATAACCTCTTAGACAAACCCTACTGCAAGTACAAGAAGACAATCCAAGCAGGACACCAAGAAGCTACTACTCAGATCTAAATGCAAGGACTAAAGATGAGAAAAATAATAAGAAACAAGTTTGCCAAAAAATTAGCAATAATACAACTTCCTATCACTCTGCAAGCACTCAATAGATAGAACAGAGACCCAAGTAGACTCAACAACACTCATAACCCACCCAAAAAACACAAAACAAAACCTAAAAGGCTTAGAAAAATATGTACGGGACTGTTCAGGGAACAAAAGCGTATGTATGCGCACTAGATGTAGACAACCCGCGTATGTATGCGATTGTTCAAGGAAACCAACGTATGCCAAGAAAAACATTGACTGGGTAAGAATTAAGCCAAACAACTCAAATATACAACAATGTAGAGGTTGTTAAGCTATAGGCGACACAAAAACTAAGGAAAATAGAGAGCAATCAAAGAGAAAAATCACCAACTAACCCCCAAAAGGAGATTCCCCAGTGGAGTTGCCAATTATGTTATGAGGAATAAATCTCTATGGTTTGGGGTAGGACCAAAACAAGCGGAACGACACCAAGAAATCAACTCAAATTTCAAGTATGCTAGATAAATGAAAATGCCAACCAAAGAAAGGCTAGAACCCTACCTCTTCCGAATGTTCATAGGAGGCCACCGTTGAACTCACAATCCAATGCATGATACCTACAACTTGTCCTCAACATCCAAGATACACAAGAATATGGAAAGTGTATGAAATGTTAGCATATAAACTAACATAGTCCATTAACATGTATAGCAAATTTACCCATGGAAAATAATTTAAACATTTGCAACATATAATTGGACGAGAAAATAGTACTTCTATTAACATAATCAGCAAGAGCACAGAGGTGACAACCTCCTGTATCAACAACTCGTTGAAACAAAGAAACTAAGTCCCTCCACCTGGGCCTTCGCCACTTCAATCCTCCACAAGGCAAGCTCACAAGTTTTAGGAGTAATTGGGTTCTTCCCTCTGAGGATAGGGAGATCTTGGGGGCTAAACATAAGGAGAGTTCAGACTTAAAAGACTAAGGGATGCAGACTTAAGGAAGTAATATGAGGAAAAATTTCTCCAGAGTGTACTTGTTCTCATTTTTTTCTCTCCTTAAAGGATTGTATATGGCTCAATCTATAGTCTCAAAAGGGAATTGAAGGGTCGAATCAAAGCGTTTCCAGCATATGAAGGTCCAAGGATCATGGATCCCGTGACTTGGCATGGAAAATCTAAAATATTTTTTATTTTGAGCACAAAACACGATGTACGTGGGTTGTAATGGAGAAACCTGCGTATACGCAAGTTGTATAACTGTAGCTCGCGAATATGCACAAAATTTTGAATTTTTGACTTTTCACTGAGAAAAATGGGGAAACTGAGTCTGCAGAGGGAAAGGGTAGGCCACCAAAGCATGATGCATAAGGTGTGACAAAAAATGCTATAAAACCTCCCTAGGTATACTACATTCCATTCCCCTTCGCATATTTCGTCCTTGAAACATGGGAATAAACCATACAATATGATCGACTAAGCAATGTAGCCAGCTGGTAGCAAGCACGAGCCTCTATCCATCCTAGTATAATGTGAACATGGGGTCCAACTGTTGCTTTGCCACCTTGACTTGAAATCTATTTTCTCTTTGTTGTGCTATGATATCTCCATGCATTATTGTTATGTTGCCATGTATCTTTCAATTCCTTTCCTTTTGGGTGCCATGTTGGTCCATAATAAGTTTGTTGATGCCCATGTTGTTGCCCTGATGATTGTTGTTTCTTTAAGTGGTGTAGATGGCGATATACAACAACCTTACATCTCGCTTCTTCTAACTTGGACTTTTCAACATGTGGTTCCTTTGAGACATTTAGCTCCTTAACTTCTTCTTCATGTTTATGCTCTTCATGTGGATTTTCTTCAAGTGTTTATGTAGGCTCTTCTTTTAATTCAATCCCAGACTCTTCGTTTGATGTGTCATTAGTTTTTCATCCATAACTTCCTCTAGTGCTCCCTTGGGTCCTTCTTTTTTACTAAGAGAAATGTCATGCAATGCAATTTTCTTTTTCTTGTACCATAGCTTCAAAACCTTATTTTGCACATTGAAATTAACTGTACCTACTGATCCATCCAAGGATATCCATAAATAACATCCACATCATTCATATATATGGCATGAAAATCAAAATGCAACACATTTATCTACAATAAACTTCAAATCTTTAAAATTTGAACATTTTCATTATCAACCTGTGTTGTGCATATTCTTTGCGAGTACTTGCAATATTTTAGCCAAGTTAACATTGATGAAATTATGCTTGCAACTAGGGTTAATAGAAACAATGAACTCTTGTTGAATACATTCATGAACTTGTAATATGAATTTTTCCCATGAAAATAAATCCTTAGTGATCTTATTCCTCCTCACATTGTGAGACCACCTTTCTAAAAAGACTTGTTCATATTCTTTATTTGAAAGTGCCTGAATTTTTTCAGACTTAACTCCAACCCACCATATGCTAGCATCATCCCTTAAATTCATCCATACCCAATATCGCCACAAGTTTCCCCATCATGACTTTATATTTTTTTATGTATTCTTTTTTGATTAAATGGGCTAGTTGTCATTGATGTCAACACTTGAAGAAACTCCGGTAGTGAATTTCGGTAGCACAATGGTTTGGGTAATGGGCCCAAGTTTGTTTGATGGATAATGGTATGAGTTTTGAGATATTTTCAGATAAGACTATTCAAGATGGATAGTACATGTCATTCCATTTCCGGTGGTATGTGGAATGTCACATAACTCTTCACGGTTAGAGATTTATGGCCATGTGAAGTTGGAGAACCCTCATGAATCATCTAGAAGCCCCTAAAAGTCAAAGTGTTTGCAAAAGAAATTATTTAAATAGTAAAGTTAATGGAAAACTCTCTAAATTAAGGAAAGTGGAATGCTACATGAAAGTATAAATAAGAGGCAAGGTTCTCACTTAATCACACTTCAACACATTGAATATCTTTTGTTGTGTGAGGCTTATTGCAAGTACTCATTGATACATCTAAAGTTGCGAAAGTCTGAGGTAGTACGAAGGGTTGACGATGAAATTCTCGAAATTACTACGAATACTAAAAAAAACTTTTTTTTGAGACGTACACGGGCTGGCAATGTATTAGGGTGCGTACATACTGAGGCATACACCGGATGTCAATGTATTAGGGTGCATACGTATGCGGGCTGACAGTGTATTAGGGTGCGTACATGTTGGTAAATCCATGGAAACTTGAGAAGATGAAGATGCAGAGGTTCTAGATTCTGAGATCAAGCTCCCAGGAAGGCCTACAATGCTCAGATACATAAGATCTATCCATTGGTTCAAAAGGTATGCATTATTTCTATGAATTGTTGGTTTTTGATCTATGCATGAGAAATGATTATGGAGATTTGACGATTCTCCCTAGAAATACTAGTGGCTGCATGGGATCTTGTATTTCTTGGCATATGGCTAAGGGTTTTTGTGGTATATGGTTGAGAGCTTGTATTGGTTGATGTATTGAGAGGATGAATATCAGAAAGGGTTTGAAGTCTACATCATGTAAGAGTTATTATACTTATTCATGATTACACACAATTTTGGCACATGACTAGAGAGAGATATGTATGCGGATGCATCCACAGGGTACCGATACAGTCTGGATGCAATGACAGGTTACAGATCTATGTGAAAGAAGTTACAAAGGGTCAGAAGTTTTCAGAAGAAAGAAAACCCTAGTTTTTAGAAAGCATATGCAGGTTGCATAATAGTTTGGTCGCGTACATACTCAGGCTGCATAACAGATAGGGCATGTACATACATGTGTTGCAGCACTACAGGTCGTGTATCTGTCATATTTTGTTGATACATGTTCAATTCAGGTACATATTTATTACATGGTAGTTGTACAGGTTGGTTGCAGGTCAGTGGTACAGATTGATATAGTTATACAGTGGTATATCTCACAATGCTAGTGTGACAGTGGTTCCATCATTCTACTTCTACTTTAGGGCGATTGGACGGGGCAAGGAAAGGTGGTTTTAGCCACCTTCCGATTGTAGCTAGAGAACTTAGGGGGTTGTAGCCTCCTTCTGGTTGTAGCCAGAGAATTGGGGAGTTAGAGCTTCCCTTAGGTTGTAGCCAGAGAAACTAGGGGGTTGGAGCCTCCTTCCAGTTGCAGCTGGAAAACAAAGGAAGTTGGTGCTTCCAATGAATGTAATTCTTCAAGACATATAATAAAAAACATTTCGTGGTTTTCTC
>JASDQU010436806.1:78060-94033 GCA_032191745.1 Picea mariana
CAAACCTGAGAGAAAGCCCCTAAGAAGGGTATGTGGTTCCTACCTGAGACAGAGCTGGAACATAGAGATGACCTCCTCCATTTAGAGAGTTGAGAAGAAATCCATATCATTATCCAGTGGGAAAGGCTATCTGTTGAGTTAGACGTGCTTGTGGTTGAGCATGAGGTGAACGTGTGAAATCTCAAAGTGTTGGGTGCATCGTCATGTGAACATAAATGAAGATGATGTATTAGCATCCTCTAATAAACAGAGTTGACAAGAAACTCCAGATGACTCTCATGTGTGAGATAGTGGGAAAGAAGATCTGTAGAGTGGACTTGTCTGAGGACGAGCACAAGTGAATGTGTGAAGATCTGGTTCTTCTTTGTCATGCAGTGAGCAAAAGATATGGACATCCCTATGGATGTGCCCCTAGTGGATGAGCACTAGTGGGTGTATCAGATCATTTTCTATATTGTCCAAGAGTCAGACTTGCCTATAACCCTAATTGTAATGTAAAGGGTACAGGTCGTTCCCACCTTAATGTGACCGATAATTAATGTAAAAGATAATTAATCTGGTTAATATTAATTATATTATAAGCTAGTGAGGTCGGCCATGTTGTCTCAATAGACACCTTCTCACGGGGGTGGTTTTTCTTCTAACCACATCCTCCACTGGTGAGGTGAGACTATTTAGAATCCAGGAGCCCCTAAGGAAATTTCAAAAAAAAGTGTGTACATGAATATACTTTTCCAGGTACCCATTTCTCTGTCGAGTCAGAAAGGAAGAAGAAACAAACGTACACCTTAGCCAGGCACAAAAAGAAGTTACTGAAATGATCTGGGCAAGAACAACTGTTTAAATTTTTCCTAAATCCAGGGAGAGGAGATATATAGTGCTTGTAACATAATCGATCAATCATCAAGGAGTAATGATGGGTTAACGAAGAATACGATATGGCCATTGGCAAGCGATACTTAATCGTATGTTTGAATCATCTCCCGTAACCATCAAGCTCGCAAGTCGAGTTCATAATTACTATCATAGTTTGAAGAAATTATAAAGTTGTTGTTTAAAATAAATCTTAGTACCATTTCAATTCATGATTAATAATACATTCACCACGAGATGGGGTTTGTCATTGATCTTCATTCACACAAATTACACAAAATAAAAGAAACTCTATTATACAAATTTAAATCCAATGCAATCGTAATTTCGATAAATACTGTATCCAATCATGGAGAATCCAGAGTCGTTCTTTTGCGATGGCGCTCCTCCCGACCCTTCACTTGATAATCGTTGAGACCTCACCAGTACCTTCCAGCCAACGCTAGGGGTACTCTTCTTCCCCTTGAGCCCCCCAAAATGCAAATGGTCCACACACATACGCAACCATAATTCCTCTAGCTCCCAGCTTGCCTCACAAGGTAGAGCCACCACTCTCTCTCAAGTTGGGTATCCCAACTCTCACAAGTAAAACCAGTCAGAATTTATGCAACATAACTTTACCCCAGCCAGTCTCCCTCTTTTTCCATCCATCCATTTGATTTATAGCAGTTTCCTTAATGACAGATTCACCTGCACATTTAATTCACTTTTTAATTAATTAATTAAGAATTATTTCCCCCATACACTTGTCACCCTTTCCATAAGTTGTGCAAGAAAATTCCATAATTTATTTTTATTACAACTCAATTTCCCTCACCCATCCTAAAATCGCTCCTAAAATCATTCATAGTTTTCTCTTTATTCCCCTTGTTTCCAATTAATGATTGACGCCTTACTAAATCTAAGTTGAGTTAAAATATGAGTCTTCTCCTAGTTAAGCTAGTGGTAGTTAGAATATAGACTCCCTCCTATGCATGCACTTATTATTTCATGCTTTAATCCTTTCTTATCTTCAATTCCAATTAGGTATTTTATGCACAAATGTGTATTATATTAACTCTTTAGAATTATTTCATCTTTCTTATTTTCTTGAATTGACTTGCTTCTTTCCTATGTTATTTAATTAATAATTAGTTTTAGTCTTCTTACCCACTTAGGCATATTTTTTTCATAGTCTTAGATTTTCATTTGGGGATTAACAATTAATTAATTCAATTTTTACATTAATTAATTAAAGCCAACAATGCTTAAAGATTTTACAGGGTTTAATTATTTTCTCAAGATTTTCCAGGCCACCTAGATTCATTGACTCAAGTTTTAATTATGTGACATGCCCTTCAAGACGCACACTGTGCTCCAAGGGTGTCACTCGCCTTTGATTCAAAATTTTAAATTACGTGACATGCCCTTCAAGACGCATTTTGTACTCCAAGGGTGACTCTCACCTTTGAATGTTTTTGGTAGTTGTCCAACCCTTGCATTCAACACTCCATTCAGGCGACCTTGTGAGAGACTAAGGGCTTCTAAGGAATAATGACCCTACCTTATTGCACGCCCCTTAGAAATCTTCGTGGGTGACTGTCTCAATCTTCCCTCGTGGCATCGTGGATCTCTCGAACTAAGTAATCGTTAACCTACAATTCGAGCCACGACGAAAGTGTTAGTAGGATGTGACGGGGACGTTGCCACACCTCTCCCTCAATCTCTGGTCTATGTACATGGCCCCTTTACTCCTTATGTGAGTCAAATTAGCAAACAATTGTCAACCTGCATCCATCAACGAAACACTATCAATGATCCATAAAAAACATCATAGTATAATCAATCATATGTCACATATGCATAAATGAAACACTCAAACCAATACAATCCACTCCCTGACTCAATCTGGAGTCCAAGGAGGTCCATTGATGCCATCGACATCCTCAATCTATCAAGTGTCCTGCACACTCAGAGGAAACACGTCAATAGCATATGTCAATATGCATATAACAATGACATTAAATCATAATCCATCAACATCATCATAATAATCCATAAGTGAAATAATAACCATGTATCATAATCGGATCACTTGTACGCAAGTGCCCTCAAAGAATTAGTCAATAACATGTGCTCGCAAGAGCGGGATGTTACATACATCCTCTCTTGTTTTAAACTTCATCCCGAAGTTGTACAATGTATAAAAATGCAGTAAATAAATTATCTGACAAAATCTATATGTCTAACTATCAAATAAATAGGGAAACTACTGGCACATATCATATGCGTCCTCCTAGGTAGTCGAGTGTGGACTATAATTGTCCCGCTGGACCTTGACCTGATCAACTGTTCGACATCATAGTTGTCAAATGTGATGGTCCATAATGCGGATTGGCTCCATCGTGAGTGCACCCTTGTCTAACACCTGCAAGGAACTCATGTCAATCACATGTGTAGGATCACTAACATAATGTCGCAAAACAGATACAAGAAAAACATCGTGCAAATGCCTCAAAGAATGAGGCACGACTAGTCGATAGGCCATAGGTCCTTTCCTTTTCACAACTTCGAAAGGCCCCACAACCTAGGAGATAGTTTAGCACCCCTTCCGTACTTAATCTAACTCTTGTGTGGTTTCACCCACATGAAAACTAAGTCGCCAACTTCATATTTGCGGTCAACGTGATGCGCATCAGCATAATTATTCTATCGATCTTGTTGTCTTAATCCTTTGTATTGTCATTTGAAAGTGTTCTTCCATTTCTTGGATCATTTATGGTCCCACTAGGACCCTATCCTCAAGTCGAACCCAAATCAATGGTGTCTGAAATAGTCGCTCATAGAGAAACTCAACGGTTCCATCTTAACAACACCTTGATAGTTGTTGTTGTATGCCCACTCTACCAGTGGAAAGAACTCTTTCCAACGTTTATGTTGGTCCATTAGATACATACACAACATATCTTCCCAAAATTTGGTTCATTCTTTCTGTTAGCCCATCTGTCTCAAGGTGATATGTTGTACTAAAGTTGTGTTCCCAAGGCCTCTTGGGAACTAGTCCATGATCGTCCTATAAACACCGACCCTCTTTTAGATAGATTTTTTTTGGCATGCCTGGTAGTCTCACAATCTTGCTGAAAAAATTCTAGCTATGTCTGGTGCCTGATACATCATATGCATAGGAATAAAATGTGCACTCTTCATCAAAGTGTCAGCTCCCACAAAAATTGAGTCATGTGTCCTTGTCTTCAGCGGCAATCCAACAATGAAGTCCATCAAAATGACCTCCCATTTTGATTCTGGAATAGCATGTGATGGTATTAATCATGTTGTATGTCTATGTTCAAACTTCATTCACTGACATTCTAAACACCTCGCCACATAGCTAACAAAGTCTGCCTTCATCCCTTCCAGAAAAATAAGGGCTTAAGGTATGCCCTCATCTTCGTGACTCCTGGATGAGCCATGCATACTTCTTTATGAGCTTCGCTTAAGATCAAATTTATCAATTTGTCGTTAGGCAGTACGTAAATTTGGTTATTATACCTCATCAATCTGTCGTTTTCCACTGTATATCCTTCAAACTTGGTATCGTCATGGCGTCTTGTCCGAAATTTCCTTAACCTCTTTATATCAGTCATCGTCGAACTGTATAGTTAGAATCCTTTCTCGAAGAATCGTCTTAAGAAGTATCACTGAGAATATGCATGGTATCCGAATCAACACATTTTCCCCTCTATTCACCATTCATTTATTGTACTTAATCTCAAATTGTATTTGCTAAGTAATTCTGACCAGCGCTTTTGTCGCGTGTTCAAGTCATTCTAGCAAAATGTGTTGCATTCCACAGTGATATTTTTTGTTCGAAATTCCATCCAATCAGATAGTGTCTCTACATTCTCCATGCATACATAATGGACAATAACTCCTAATCATGCGTCGCGTAGTTCTCCTCATGCCTTCTTAATTTCCTTGAGATGTAGGCGATCACTTGACCGTCTTGCATCAATACTCTGCCTAAACCTTCCTTGGACATGTCTGTGCATACCAAGAAATCCCTATTCAAGTCGAGGACTTTCAGTATTGGCGCTGTCATGAACAACCCAATGAGACTTCGAAATGCTTACGCACACTTCTCGGTCCATACAACTTCTTGTTTTTCTTCTGCAATTCCATGATCAGATTTGCTATCTTTGAAAAACCTTCGACGAACCGTCGGTAATATCCTGCTAAACCCAAAAGTTGTGTACTCCTGGTACGTTTGTCGATGCAGGCCATTCCATAATAGCCTCTACCTTCGTTGGATCCACAACGATGACTTCGTTGTATATCACATGCCCTAAGCAATGAATCCTCAAGAGTATTTCGACGGTTTCCCATAAATTGGTGTTCATGTAAACACTATAATACTAAGCGCAAAAGTTCGCCATGTTTCTCCGTCGTCTGAGGATATATCAATGTGTCATAAATGAATACTTGAACAAACTTGTCCAAGTATTCGTGGAACACCTGATTCATCAAACTCTTGAATACCCCTAGGGCGCTTCTCCCTCCCAACGACAATGATAAACTCGTAGTGTCTGAACCTTGTCTTGAATGTGGTCTTAGGAATATCTTCCTCTTTAATTCATAACTAGTGATAACATAAACTCCAGTCGATCTTTGAAACACCATCGTTCCCTTCATTTGATCAAACAATCGTATATTATTGGCAATAGATATTGGTTCTTGATCATTGCCTTATTCAATTGACAGTAGTCAATACAGAGTCTCCATGACCCATCCTCCTTCTTATGAAAAATAACAGGAGCACCCCAAGGTGAAACACTGGGACGTATAAGTCCTAGGTCCAACAACTCCTTCAATTTCATTTTCAACTCTTGTGACTCAGGTGTTGACATATGATAAGGCTTTATTGTTATTGGTTTGGTTCCAGGTTTCAAGTCGATGGTAAAATCCATCTTTCTTTCGGGCAGCAAACCTAGTAACTCTTTTGGGAACATGTCTGCAAACTCTCGTACTATCGTAAGGTTTTTTAATCCTTCTGCCACGCCCTTGTCATTCAACGCTAAGATTGCATATAACTTGCATCCGTTGTGCATGCACTTTTGTAGCTGTAGGGAAGAAATGAACCTCAAGGACACTCCCTGGGTTCTTCGTACAATCATTATTCTATGTCCCTCATCAACAGTCAACTCAACCATCTTGTCTTACAATCGGGTATCGCATCATGCAATTCCAACCAGTCTATACTGATCACGGTGTCATATGATCCTAAGATTGTGATAATAGGTTGGAATTCGTTACCCATATCCCAAGTTAATGCGATAGTTTGTAACCCTTCCTCCAACCTTTTATTTGGCACCCGAAGCCATTTCTACATATCTAAACTCACCCTGTTCGACTGCCTTTACCTTAATCTTTTCAGCGCTGCACTAGAAATAAATCTCTATGTAGCATCATGATCTATCAAATATTAAACGTTTGGTGGGTGATGGTACCTGATGTCTCGAGCATCGTGGATTGGTGCTCGACCTGGTGGTTGTTCATCATTGCATGAATCATGTGGGACTTGCCCAAATATCCAATTGTAGTGTGTCCTGTTGATTTGGATGCTCTGGCCCTCACAACCTGACAGTCTCGCTGGTAATGTGGCTCTCCACATGTCCAACATTCGATCTTCGTTCCAGTACTCATGGTCCCCGAAGTAGAAGATGTTGGCCTACCAGCCTAACCTCCTAGTTTGTTCTGCTAAATAGGCCTAAACTGCTACTATTGCAGGCAATGCTCTCTTGATGCAGATGTTGTATGTCCCCTCGGCCTCATAGGAGTCCTGCCCTGTTCCCTATTGGTCAACTCTTCCTTAACTATGGGGGACTTCTAGACTGCATTGTGCGGTGCCTAAGGCATTAGGACCCTCATATTCACATGATTGTTGGGGGTTAAGGACGAACACAAACTTGTTTACCTTCAGCTTCTCTGTGTTCAGATGCGGGGCATACCAAAGTAGCTCCATAAATCTGGCCTCATACTCCGGCCCCGCATGACCACCATGTCGTAAGGTGTTGAAATTATTGAGCTGGTGCTCAATGAATTCCTCTGATAAATACCTCTCCCGGAATGTTCCTCGAATATTTCCCATGAAACGTCTTTGACGACCATGTTTACTTGAGGTAGGAGCGTCTTCCACCATAAAAGAGCGCTCCCCTTAAACTGAATGAACGCCATGCGGACCTTCATGATGGAGGTGTAGTCACAAAGTGAAAATCACATCACGATGTTCTCCAACCATGCCTCGGCGACTGAGTCATCTGTGGCACCCACAAACTTGAGAAACTTAACCTTCTCGAGTTCTCTGTGAATGCTACCACTTTGTTGATGGGTCTTAAATCCATTGATTCAACAGCAGGAACCAAACCTGCCACTGAGGCCCAATTAGACTCTGCAGCGTTTGAGATGGAATGGTTCTCCAGATATTGCGATTCGGACAATTTATCGATGGGCTTTGTGTTTTCTTATGAAGGTTCTCCCTTCAGGTAGGGCCGTTCTTTTTTGTATTTTCTATTGAGTGGGCCTGGTCTGAGAGATGCAAGCCGACATAAGCCAACTTGGCAATCAACAGTATTGAATTTCAACTACTGAGAAGGGGCTGAGCTTGGGATAACCCGCTACTCAAACATGCAGACAGTGATTCTATGCCACAGGGCCTAGTACTAATACATTAACCAAATGAGCATCCAACTACTGTCTGAGAAAACTAATTAACAGAAGAAAACGCATACGTAATCAAGATCATGGTAAGCAAAATAATTCATCTACTATAACATTCATCAAATAACAACACAACGATTTATCTTCATCATTAAAGAAAAGAACATCAAGACATTGCACCAAATAACTTGACAACATAATTAATTGTTCTTACTCATTTATTGCATCATTCATGGAACAGGAAAGGAAGTAATTCTTCTCCAGTTCCAATCACATACATATGATGAAAATAGCTTGTCTTTGATCCAGAAGGACTTCTCAATTCTCAGTAGTCTCAAAATAATTATCAACAACCAAAAAGGAATAGTTCTTACAACAACCATCGACCTCATGTTCATTGGTCGATGTCTCTATTTATAATACAAAATTTAATTGTAATTAATGGCTAAACATGGTTCAAGCCAAACAAAATTTTCCACGTGGCATGGTCATTCAACAGTTTCTTTAACAGTCCACCCTAGACGTCTCTTCAAAAGGGTGACTTCTTTCATATTCATACCATCTGATAAACAAATCTTCACAGGTTTGAGCCCATGGGAACCTATGTTGTTCCATAGGGGCAACATATACTCCTCTGATGTCTACTGCATGCGCCCAGTATTTTACCAAACTAGAGTTCAGTTGTTGCAGCATGGCTCGAGCTCTGATCGGGTGTCCCGTGAGTTGTTGCACTTGCCCTGGCATTGCATCGGTGAATTTTATGCACTCTTCGGCCCATAGAAAGTTTCGTTCAATATGTATCTCAAACATGTCGCTTGAGTCAATAAACTGATCGGGAGTGCCGCTCTCTAAGAACCCATAATCCTTCATTGCGTCGATGATTCAGCTTCGGCATTCCTTTCGAGTGCTTCGACGAGGCCACTGGATAAGCTTCGTTCGGCTAATCGGGGAGTATTCTTTCCTGCAATCAAGACAGAAGACGTTTAGTGATTTGAGCAACTTATGATAATACATAAATAAATTGAAAATACTAATACGTACCTGTGTAGCCCACTAATCTCAGACATTTAATACTTACTTAATCTCAGTCACTCCTTAGAATGACCTGTGATGACCTAGCCGAAGCTGCCGCTCCTTTTGGTTAAGATGAATTATGTCAGCGTATCATGGAGTGGCAAATCAAGTATGGCATCCATGAGCATTTTAAATCGTCATAGTAATTATTTGACCTTTGTTGTCGAAAAGAGACATCGAAGGCAAGCATGTGAGCGCATACTCCCCAAAAGGTAGGACACCATAAAAGGAAAGTCATTAAATGCCTCCAGAATTTGTATTATCAAGCGTGTAAAACATCATTTGTTAAATAACGAAGGTCTAGAGAAAGATCAAAAGGATCGTACCGGACGTTCTTTGTGACTTCGATCGACGGTGTTTACATGCTCTGGATTGCATCCGTCAAACAGTTGTGGTGCGTCGAGTCGTTAAACATCATGCTGCGACACGTGAGTGTTGCACTGATATGCTATGTTTCACTCCTTCATTTTTCTATAAATTCTGGGAGTTCTGTGGGAAATATTAGGCTTATGTCGAGCTTATACTCTCTAGAATTCTGGTCTGGAAAATTCATCTTGGTGAAGTTCTGCGTAGACGTCCTCCTTCACCTGTGGACAAGCAGGTCGCTACACTGCTGCGTAATGGGATATCCTCCAAACATGGGGCGGGATCCACGGGGTAGTCGTAGTGCCAGGTCTGAGCCCCAACGTGCCTAAGATTCTTTTTGGTTAGCTTCCCATGTCTTTGAAAGCCCAATAAGAGGTGCAAGTTTTGGCTCAGAGATGGTGTCGGTGTCCTCAATGGATATTGAAGCTGAAAAGGGTGTGTCTGAGGAAGGTATGCTTGTCAACGCGCCTTCTCAGGAGCTTAAACCACGAAGAAGAGGGAGGCCTAGAAAGGATACGGACAAATGGGAGGAAAGCCTTTCGGCTGAGCTGAGCACACATCCAGTTGTTGAGGAGTTTGTGGAACTTCCTCACTTGTTGGAGCTAGTTGGGATTATTGACAGAGGAGACAGGAGACGAAAGGGAAGGGAAAAATCATTGGGTCCTCGCATCGAGAGTCTCGTTCAACAGTTAGAGCGGGCTAAACTGGCGATAGCCAAACTCTACCAAGAAAATAGAGAGCTACGACATCAGTTGGCGGAAAAATACCAAGAGATACCGTCATTGCGGGGTCGCGCAAGAAACACAGTTTGGCTTCAGAGATGGCTCCGAGAATCCCAGGATACAATTGTGCAGTTGCGCAAGGCGCAGCATGCGACGGAAGAAAGGAACATAGTGTCAGGCGCCAGTAGTGGCCTGGGGAAAGGTTCACGTGTGGGAAATACATAATGGGTGATCCTGTGCCTTACATTCTCCTGTGTGTTGCTCTGGACAAATTTTCCCTTTTTTTTTTGTTCTTTTGTTGTAAAGGTATTCTTGGTTTTACTGCTACCGGGTCGGTTGGTCGCGGCGTGGCTTAGTTGTATGTAATATGAACTTGGCGGGAGCCCTTAATATTAAATATTGGAAGTATTTTGAATGTATTAAGCTTTCTCATAGGCAGTTAATCCGTGTTTTCCTATCACAAATTATTAGTTCGCACACATTATTAAATCTTTCAATCGTTATTGTTGTACTGTGGTTTTGTTGATAAGTTTCTTTTTGTGAGATGTCTGATATCAATTGATGCTTACGTGGCGTTATCAACCCTGGGCCATTAAAAATAATTAATTATAAAAGGAATTCGTTGGTAGGTAAGTGTCTTACTTGGGACTTTGCTCGTGTCAACGTATCGGGGATCGAAGGTCGGCGATGTCACTCTTCCCTTTGTGCGGCACTTACTATTACATCTTTCTGCTGCAACCGAATGAATCGGACTTCATCGAAATCTTTCTTGGGATTGTTTGTAGGAAAGTAACGCTTTCATTGGCCGACACCGATGAAGGTTGGTACTCGACTACTTTGACTTTCCAAACGATTTTCACCACCATCATCTTTTGTTGATGCCAAATTTCTCAAGCGAGTTGGGGGCCTGGGTCACTAATTCCTTGAGTAGTTGTTAAGTATTTTAGATTTAAGATGATTCTTCGGTGTATGTTCAAGTGAAATTTTAATCAATTAAAACATGAAACATATAATATAAGCGAAGGATCAGTTTCATGCCGAGGCGAAAACAGTCAAAAGTAAAATAAAGGGTGGTACCCAAAAGGAAATGGTCATAGAACTTTTACGGTGTGTTTAGTACTCAACACACTTCCAGTTGGAGTGTGTTGTGAACCCTCATTGGGTATAGGTTCCCTGGCCTCATCTCTATCTAGGCGGTTAATCAAGGCCTCTGTCATCCTCTGGAAGGACCTCGTCAGACCTACCGCATCCCCCACAACAAGCCACTCATGCCCCATGAATTTTTCTTCTCCTTGGAGATTAGACCCCTCCGACGTGGGTGCTACTGGAGGCATCACACCTCCTCCCTTATCACCACGTCGTTTACCTCCATGACATCCTCTAATCATGATTATCGCATGAACAAGTTTAAATTTTAATTAACAGTAAGTTATTAATCAAGTGTTTAATATAGTGGAAGGCGTGACGATCCACAGTCGCAGGGTTGAAATCGCTTTAATACCATATGTAATGACACCTCCGTTACGACTAGGATAAGCGAAGCTCAATAGGTAAAGTTTTTTTCTTTAAACATTAGGAAATTAACGTCAACACATAATTCATAGCAACGCATAATCAAACAACATCATAATTAAATCATTCCAAGCGACTCATCATCGTAATCAATAACGATGCAGCCAACACATCAACACAAATGATAGAGACACTTGACCAACACATAAACATAATAAGCGATGCAGTTCAACACATCACAATCAACTGAAGAAAATTATAAACGAATATCAACCAGATACTGAATATTAAAATGACTACCTGCCCAAACTACCCTTCAAGGTTAGGACCTCCAGGACACATAAGCAACGCTCAATCCCAAGATTCATCCGATTGATTTTGACCACTTAAGGTCTCAAGGTTGGTGACTATTATGAGGAACAAGGAGGTGTATAATTACTACTAACACAATCAAGTCGAAATCCAACTAGCTCAATCAATGAACGACATTATTGTTCATGGCGCAAGATAAATCTAAATACTCAATCAACCATACATTATTATTATTCATGGCGCAAAGGAAATCTAAATACTCAATCATTCATACATCGATATCATTCATGGCACAATAGAAATCTAAATGATTAATCAATCATATAACAACATAATTTAAGACGCAAGTGTAACCAAAATGCTTAATCAATCATATAACGACATTAATTTAAGGCGCAAGTGTAACCATAGATTTTATAAGGCATAAGAGGTTATAAATGCTTAATCAATCATATAACGACATTAATTTAAGGCACAAGTGTAACCATAGATTTTATTTTTCATGGCGCAAAAGCAAACCTCCATTTTATTTCAAGGCACGTGATTAATCAATTATTGAATTAAACAATAAATCAGCATTCTTCTCAAGGCACGTGATTAATCAAACTTTGAATTTATCATAATTCAACATTATTTTCAAGGTGCACGAGTGATCTAATTACTGTAACGCCATTCTGGTAGGAACGACTAATTAGATACTTCGATAAACTTCAATTGAAACATAACCAACAATTTTAAATTTATAACCCATGAACAATTCTAGACACAACCAAGGTGAGAGACCTGATCTTCACTGTGAATGTTGCAGAAAGAATGGGTCACATGAAACAAATACATGAAGAATCTCATGGGAGAAAATCAAAGACAAATATAATAAAAAAAGAAGAAAAAGGTAAAACATCAGATCTGGCGAAAGATAAAGCACCTGAATTTGCTCATTATATTTTCACCCATTATGATATAGAAGTAATTGAAGATTTGTTTAACACTTCATTTTATTCTTGGAGAGATGCATAGTTGCTTGACACATGTGAAACCTGTCACATGGCCTTTTGGAGAGACTTATTCGAACATGTCAATGACAATATAGATGGCATAGTTTATTTTGCAAATAAATCAAGTCTCAATCCTTCGGGAATTGGCACCATCGAGCTTAAATTATGTAGACTCCTGAATTTTATTCTACATGGTGTGCTCTATCTTCCCGAGTTGTGAAGGAACATGTTTTCACTTGTCCACATTCAATAGCGAGGCCACTCTATTCATATCTTCAATGGCAAAGTTGAAATAAGGAAGGCTTATGACAACATGGTTATCATGATTGAGGTGGAATATGGAAGACTGTTGAAGTTGAAAGGGACATCCGCTCATGCATATAAATATGCATACCTCTCTCATCACAATGAAGGTACAACATCATCTAGTCTCTTATGGTATGCTATATTTGTTTACATTAATTATGACAACCTTCATTTGTTGAAAAAGAATGGTGTTTCTAGTTTTCCCACTATTCCTAGGAATTTGAAGCAATGTGATGCTTGCATTCTTGGAAAACATAACAAACAATCATTTCATGATTCTACTTCCAGAGCATGTAGAAAACTTGGATTGATACATTTTTATTTGTGTGACCCCCTGCCTATTCCATATACTAATGGAAATCAATATAGCACATATTTTATTCATGATTACACTAGGATGTGTTTGGTATACCTATTGAAAGATAAATCAAGAGCTTTTCAAACTTTTTAAAAAATTCATGTATGGATACAAAATGAATCTTAGTCTCGTATTGGCTCTCTTCATATTGATAATGGAAGAGAATATACATCTAATGAATTTGAAAACTATCTTCGTCGACATGAGGTCAAACATCAAACAACAGTTCCATACAATCCTCAACATAATGGTGTAGCTAAAAGAATGAATAGGGATCCTCCTAAATATGGTTCGTTCCATGATGTTTTTTAAAATGTAAAAATGATGTTTTGGGATGATGTAAATCTATGTGAATTTTTTTTGAAAGACATGTGTCCCTCTCATACCCTTGAAAATAAGACTCCTTGTGAAATGTGGTATGGCCACATTGCTTCGATGAGACATCCCAGGGTCTTTGGTTCCACCTGTTATGCCTTACTTCCTAAGGAGCAAAGAAAACAACTTGATGCAAGGATTTAGAAGTGCATCTTCTTGGGGTACTCAAATACCACCAAGGCATATCACGTTTACGATAAAGTAAACAAGAAATTCATTATTTCACGAGATGTAATTTTTCTTGAATCCTCCAAAAATGAGAAAGTTGTTGAGACTCAACTTGATCATCTCAATAAATTCACTCACGTAAAGACACATCACGAATTTTATAATGAGATTACACATCTTTAAGCGGGGTCCCTATCTTGGATCAATCTCTGGAATCTCCTTTTGAAGCACCATCTCCCCCTCATGAAGAAGTTCCAGCCACTTCATCAGAACCTGGAGTTCAATTGGATGATGTGATTGAGAGTATTGAAAGGTTGAGTCTTGATGAGAATTCAACACCATCTCAATCAGCTAAGAAACTTGGACCATCTCGTAAAGTTCCACCAAAGAGTCTCATAAAGACAGTTGAAAGTGTTCATCCTGATGAGGTCAGAAAGACAGGAACCAGAAATTCAACCAGGAAAAATGGAGGTGATGTAGTTGATATGAATGTTTTATATGATTGTGATTTGAATTTATCTACTAACTTTGAACCAACTTCCTTTGAAAAATCTACTTCTCATGATGAGTGGAAAGAAGCCATGCAGAAGGAATATGATGCTCTCATCAAGAATGGGATGTGGAAGTTTGTGGACACTACATTCGAAACCAAACCAATTGGCTACAAGTGGATCTTCAAGAACAAGTTCAAATCAAATGTCTAACTTGATAAGTAAAAAGTGAGGCTCATGGAAAAAGGATTTGCACATAAATAAGGTATTCATTATGAGGAGACTTTTTCCTCCACATCAAAATTGGCTACCATTCATACACCATTTTCCTTAGCAGCAAAAAATGGATGTGAAGACTGCTTTCTTAAATGGAGACTTGAAAGAGAATTTCTTCATGTCTCATCCAAAAGGTTTTGTTGTGAAGGGATAAGAATAGAAAGTATGCAAGCTCATCAGATCTTTATATGGCCTGAAACAAGGACTATTAGCCTGGTATGAAAAGATCACTGTGCATCTTCTGAAATTGAATTTCAAGCACTTCAATCTTGATGATGCAACTCTGTTTTTCAAGAAAGTTGGAAAAATGATTGTATATCTTGTAGTGTATGTAGATGATTTGTTGATATTAGGGAACAATGAAAGTTATATTGCATCCATAAAGAAAGAGCTGAAGATAGGCTTTGAGATGACATATTTGGGGCATATTCATTCCTACTTGGGCATTGAAGTGATTCAAAACCCAAAGTACATATTCATCTCCCAAAATAAGTACATTGTAGAATTGTTGAACAAGTTTGGCATGGATGAGTGTAACCATGTCTCTACTCCAATGGAACAAAATTTGAAGCTCACATCAAAAGAAGGGAATGAATTTGAGGATGCAACCAAGTACAAACAATGTGTGGGAATTCTTATCTACCTTACCACCACCAAACTGGATATTTCATTTGGTGTTTGGATTCTTTCCAGGTTTATGCAAAAACCTTGTGAAGGAAATTAGTCTGTTGTAAAAAGAGTTCTAAAATACTTTACGGAAACTCAAGATTTTGGACTCAAGTACTTTAAGGTGGATGACTTCAACCTAATTAGATATTTAGATTTAAACTTTGTTGGGGATACAGAAAATGGAGTGTCAACTTCAAGATATCTCATGAGTCTTGGATCAACAATTGTCTCCTAGAGATCATACAAACAGTTAATTCCAATATATTCCACAACAGAGGTAAAATATGTGCAGCTACAGAAGCAACAAAGGAGATTGTGTGGCTCAGTAAAATACTTGAATATTTGCATAAGAAACGAGTGATTTCTACTCCTCTTCTGGTTGATAATACTTATGCAATCAAGTTGGCCAAAAATCTTAGATTATGTGATTGAACCAAGCACATCAACGCAAAGTACCATCTAATTTGATATCATTTAAAGTCCAAAATGATTCACTTGACACATTGTTCCACAAATGAGAAAATTGTGGACATCTTCACCAAAGCGGTTGAAAGAGAAAAAATTTTAAAATTCAAAATGATGCTTGGGATCACAAACACTCCTTCGGATTAGGGGGGAATTTTGAATACCTAATTCTTGTGATAATGGTATTTTTTAAATATCATTATAAATATTATTTAGGATAAATATGAAGAGTCGTAGGTGATAGGAATAGTCATTTGGAAGATGAAAGCGAAGGTCATCCGAATTTTTATTTATGAAGGTTTCATGTTAATGCAAAGT
>JASDQU010436806.1:118466-129750 GCA_032191745.1 Picea mariana
TTGGCTCAAGGAGGAAGCCAAATCAAGAGAAAGACATTTCAAAAGTATAATGCTTCAACTGTCAAAAGTACGGTCACTACAAGAATCAATGTCCCGGTCTAAAGAAAAGGAAGGAGAAACACAAAGCATCGATTGCTGAAGAAAAGGAACCTACAAAGAAGACTAAGTAGGATGGAAGAGACTTCTTCCTCTAAAAAGGTAACAACACTCTCCTTATTTCTTGTACGTATCTTGTTTGCATCGTCTCTGTACATATCTTGTATATCTATCTCTTGGAAGATAATGTATTCCAAGAAGAACTTTACCTATGGAAGAAAAAACAAGATGAAAATGGATATCATTAGATAATACACATGAAAGGATGAAATACAAATCATGTGAAAGATATTGAGCCGAATCAATCATGAAAATACTTAGAAGAAGCGAAGACAAAAAGAAGTCAGCAACTGAGAGGAAATTGGAAAAAGACTTATGACATTTTGTAGAAGATAACAAAACAGAAGCGTGGACTCTGTTACACAAGAGAGCCAATTATATATTGCAGAAGAAAATAAGGATGCAGATGGAAGTGTGGACTCTGTTAGACAGAGGGAGCCGATTATATGCACCCCTACATGAAGGAAGGGTTAGGAGGGAGCTAATCCTATGATCCATTGAAGATGATGAAATATTTGTATCCATGGTAGCATCCATGAAAGATAGTACGTGTTTAGTTCAACCATAGAAGAATTCTTCCTCGAAGAGAAGCCTTAAAGTATCCCTGGTTTTCCATCTAGATCTGTGATCCTATGATGAAAGGAAGAAGTGGAATCTCTAGGGCATGAAATCTATAAGAAACTCCATGGACCCAAGAGATAAATAAAAACATGAAGAAGAACATGAAGATTCCAAGAAAGAAAGAGAAATCAAAACAACCAGTCATTATATCAAGAATCACAAGATTACCAGCCTTATATGAACTCACTAAAAGCAATCAAGTAGAATAACTGAAAGTTGTGATAAAGAACAGTGTATGGAAGACTTATGAATGAAAGCATTGCGAGACCTAGAATTAGAGGTTCTCCCAGATGGAGGGAGAAGACTATGATGATTACTTGTTTCAGTAAACCAGACTTATCTCCACATGAGTCATTATATCATCCACAACATCCATGAGTTGGAGTTCTACATCAGATGAATACAAAGAATGTTCTCCAGAAAAATTGAATAAAAGAGCGTATGAAGAGCAATCTCAAGACTTTGAGGCATGCCAGAAAGAGACCCTTGTATGAAGATAGAAGAAGATAACTTGGTGGAAGAACCTCCAGTGCACAGTAGAAGCATGGTGAAGATTCCCTATAACATCAAGATGATTACTCAGTAGATCAGATCTCATGATGACAAAAGAAGTACCACATGGATATCTTCTAGTTTTTCCAACTATGATATACTCTATTGTTCAGATCCACATGAAGCCTTCACAGTGTTCCAGACTAAAGTACAATCGAAATCAAGCATTACATTATCCATGATGAAGTCCAGAAAGGAGAAAATGATCTCTCCAATACATATCTCCACAGACGAGCAGATAAGCAGACATTTTGGTAAAGCTTCTATCCAAGATGAAAGAGTTTGCATACTCAAGTTGGATCTCGTGGAAACAACTTCCTTCTTATTGAAAAAGGAAGAAATGACTCTCCAAGTTAGGAGGGAGCACTGGAAACATTATTGAAAACATTCATTCTTTAAAATTGAAAAATAGTCCATTTTGGACAAATGCTTTCCTGTTCGGAAAGTGGATTGAGACTTCTGACGAACAATCACTTTCCATTGTGGTTAACATGGGAAGTATTCTGATTGTTGATGTATCATAGACAACGACTTTCCATTGTGGTTAACATGGGGAGTGGTATAGGGCACTCTCTTCTTGACGGTTACTCAAGAAGACTGGCCCACCTCGCCGGACATCAATTTCTCATTGTGGTTAACGTGAGGAATGGTTTGTTTTGGAGGTTGATGCAGGACAGTCTTTTCCTCTTGTGTTTAATAGAGGAAATGGTCTGGACAGTCATTCCTTAGGGTTTATACATTCTCTCTAGGGTGCACTTTCATTAGTGTAGGAGGAATGGCCCAGGGTGGGGAATGGTCTAGGCTCAGCAATCAGGGACAGACACTCATTAGGGTTTATACATTCTCTCCAGGGTGCTCTTTGATTAGTGTAGGAGGAATGGCCCAAGGTGGGGAATGGTCTAGACTCAGCATTCCTTAGGGTTAAACATTCTCTCCAGGGTGCACTTTGATTAGTGTAGGAATAATGGCCCAGGGTGGGGAATGGTCCATGTTCAGAAGACAGGACAATTATTCTTCCGTGTTTGAGAAGAATAGTCCAGATATCTCATTATTCTACTCCGAGGGTAGATATTCTTTCATATCTCATAGACGTGAGTGAAGGATTGGCCTAGATAATTCAATTTATATCATAACATCATTTCTGTGCAGGTCGTTATCAGATGTTTGTTATGAAGACAGTAGATATAGACTACTGTGGTGGATATGTTCCACTGTTCGTGAGGCAGATATTCTTTCAAAGCTCACAGATGTGAGTGAAATATTGTCCCAAATAATTCAGTATATATCATAACATTGTTTCTATGCAGGTTGCTATCAAATGTTTGTTATGAAGACTGTATGGCAGTAGATGAAGACTATTGTGGTGGATATGTTCCATTGTTCGTGACTATACGTTGCTAATCAAGTACTTGTGTGTTACTTAGTGTGGTAGTGAACCATTGGATTGTAGTTATGTACTACTATGGATAGACATAGTTGTGTTCTATCTTTGTTCTAACTGCCTTGAAGAATATCAGCAGTTTATTGAAAATAATCACCATCCAAATGAATGATGAACAGAGATTTTCCAGACGAAAATTGGTTCAGAGCATCTACTTCTCTAGATTATAAGAGTGGCTCTTGTATCACTCTATGTTGTGAGTGACTTAACCAGCATCATGTCTAATTACTCAAATGAAGTATGGTTTCAAGAGATGATGCAACTGATGGTGATGGTGATGCTCATGATCTAGTCATGAGATAGTCTAGACGACTGTATTGATGCTACTAGGTAAATGGTATGTTTTTGTGCTCAAGACCATTACCTGTAATACCTCCCTAGCTAGGAGGGAGTGTTAATATTATGGTAGCTGCGGGAGGTATTTACCTCCACGTGTGAACCTGAGTGTTTCACTGATATGCTATGTTTCGCTCCATTTTTCTATAAATTCTGGGAGTTTTGTGGAAAATATTACGCTTACGTCGAGCTTATACTCTCTGGAATTCCAGTCTAGAAAATTCATCTTGGTGAAGTTCTGCATAGACGTCCTCCTTCACCTACGGACAAGCAGGTCTCTACACTGCTGTGTAATGGGATCTCCTCGAAAGATGGGGCGGGATCCACAAGGTAGTCTTAGTGCCAGGTCTGAGCCCCAGCATGCCTAAGATTCTTTTTGGTCAGCTTCCCATGTCTTTGAAAGCCCAATAGGAGGTGAAAGTTTTGGCTCAGAGATGGTGTTAGCATCCTCGATGGAGATTGAAGCTGAAAAGGGTGTGTTTGAGGAAGGTATGCTTGCCAACACGCCTTCTCAGGAGATGAAACCACGAAGAAGAGGGAGGCCTAGAAAGGATACGGCCAAATGGGAGGAAATCCTTTCGGCTGAGCTGAGTGCACATCCAACTGTTGAGGAGTTTGTGGAACTTCCTCACTTATCGGAGCCAGTTGGGATTATCGAAAGAGGAGACGGGAGACGAAAGGGAAGGGAAAAATCAGCGAGTCCTCACGTTGAGAGTCTCGTTCAATAGCTAGAGCGGGCTAAACTAGCGATAGCCAAACTCTACCAAGAAAATAGAGATATACGACATCAGTTGGTGGAAAAATACCAAGAGATACCATCATCCCAGGGTCACGCAGGAAACAAGGTTTGTCTTCAGAGATGGCTCCAAGAAGCCCATGATAAAATTGTGCAGCTGCGCAAGGCGCAGCGTGCAGCAGAAGAAAGGAACACAATGACAGGCGCCGGTAGTGGCCTAGGGAAAGGTTCACGTGTGGGAAAGACATAATGGGTGATCCTATGCCTTACAGTCTCCTGGGTGTCACTCTGGACAAATTTTCCCTTTTTTTTTTTTGTTCTTTTGTTGTAAAGGTATTCTTGGTTTTACTGCTACCGGGTCAGTTGGTCGCGGCGTGGCTTAGTTGTATGTAATATGAACTTGGTGGGAGCCCTTAATATTAAATATCATAAGTATTTTGAATGTATTAATCTTTCTCATAGGAAGTTAATCCGTGTTTTCTTATCACAAATTATTAGTTCGCACACATTATTAAATCTTGCTATTGTTATTGTTGTACTGTGGCTTTGTTGATAAGTTTCTTTTTGTGAGATGTCCGATATCAATTGATGCTTACGTGGCATTATCAACCCTGGGCCATTAAAAATAATTAATTATAAAAGGAATTTGTTGCTAGGTAAGTATCTTACTTGGGACTTCACTCGTGTCAACATATCGGGGGTCGAAGGTCGACAGTGTCACTCTTCCCTTTGTGCGACACTTAATATTACGTCTTTCTTCCGCAACTGAATGAATTGGCCTTCGGCAAAAGCTTTCCTAGGACTGTTTGTAGGAAAGAAATGCTTTCATCGGCCGACATCGATGAAGGTCAATACTTGGCTACTTTGACTTTCCAAATGATTTTCACCACCATCATCTTTCGTTGATGCCAAATTTCTCAAGCAAGTCGCGGGGGGAAATCCTGGGTCACCAATTCCTTGAGTAGTTGTTAAGTATTTTAGAGTTAAGATGATTTTTCGATGTATGTTCAAGTGAACTTTTAATCAATTAAAACGTGAAACATATAATATAAGCGAAGGATCAGTTTCATGTCGAGGCAAAAACAGTCAAAAGTAAAATAAAGGGTGGTACCCAAAAGGAAATGGTCACAGAACTTTTAGGGTGTGTTGAGTACTCAACACACTTCCAGTTGGAGTGCATTGTGAACCTTCATTGGGTATAGGTGCCCTAGCCTCATCTCTATCTAGGCGGTTAATCAAGGCCTCTGTCATCCTCTGGAAGGACCCCATCAGACCCACCGCATCCCCCACAACAATCCACTCATGCCCCACGACTTTTTCTTCTCCTTGGGGGTTAGACCCCTCCGACGTGGGTGCTATTGGAGGTGTCACACCTCCTCCCTTAGCACCACGTCGTTTACCTCCATGACGTCCTCTAATCATGACTACTGCATGGACAAGTTTAAATTTTAATTAGCGGTAAGTTATTAATCAAGTGTTTAATATAGTGGAAGGAGTGACGATCCACAGTCGTAGGTTTGAAATTGCTCTGATACCATATGTAATGACACCTCCATTACGACTAGGATAAGTGAAGCTCAATAGGTAAGGTTTTGTTTTTAAAGCATTAGGAAATTAATGTCAACACATAATTCATAGCAACGCATAATCAAACAACATCATAATTAAAGCATTCCAAGCGACTCATCATCGTAATCAATAACGATGCAACCAACGCATCAACACAAATGATAGAGACACTTGACCAACACATAAACATAATAAGCGACGCAGTTCAACACATCACAATCAACTGAAGCAAATTATAAACTATGATCAACCAGATACTGAATATTAAAATGACTACCCACCCAAACTACCCTTCATGTTTATGATAAAGTAAACAAGAAATTCATTATTTCACAAGATGTAATTTTTCTTGAATCCTCCAAGAATGAGAAAGTTGTTGAGACTCAACTTGATCATCTCAATAAATTCACTCATGTAAAGACACATCACGAATTTGATAATGAGATTACACATATTTAAGCGGGGTCCCTATCTTGGATCAATCTCTGGAATCTCCTTTTGAAGCACCATCTCCCCCTCATGAAGAAGTTCCAGCCACTTCATCAGAACCTGAAGTTCAATTGGATGATGTGATTAAGAGTATTGAAAGGTTGAGTCTTGATGAGAATTCAACACCATCTCAATCAGCTAAGAAACCTAGACCATCTCGTAAAGTTCCACCAAAGAGGATCATAAAGATAGTCGAAAGTGTTCATCCTGATGAGGTCAGAAAGACAAGAACCATAAATTCAACCAGGAAAAATGTAGGTGATGTAGTTGATATGGATGTTTTATATGATTGTGATTTGAATTTATCTACTAACTTTGAACCAACTTCCTTTGAAAAATCTACTTCTCATGATGAGTGGAAAGAATCCATGTAGAAGGAATATGATGCTCTCATCAAGAATGGGATGTGGAAGTTTGTGCACCCTCCATTTGAAACCAAACCAATTGGCTGAAAGTGGATCTTCAAGAACAAGTTCAAATCAAATGTCTCACTTGATAAGTAAAAAGTGAAGCTCATGGAAAAAGGATGTGCACAGAAATAAGGTATTCATTATGAGGAGACTTTTTCCCCCACATCAAAATTGGCTACCATTCATACACCATTTTCCTTAGCAGCAAAAAATGGATGTGAAGACTGCTTTCTTAAATGGAGACTTGAAAGAGAATTTCTTCATGTCTCATCCAAAAGGTTTTGTTGTGAAGGGATAAGAACAGAAAGTATGCAAGCTCATCAGATATTTATATGGCCTGAAACAAGGACTGTTATCCTGGTATGAAAAGATCATTGTGCATCTTCTGAAATTGAATTTCAAGCACTTCAATCTTGATGATGCAACTCTGTTTTTCAAGAAAGTTGGAAAAATTATTGTATATCTTGTAGTGTATGTAGATGATTTGTTGATATTAGGGAACAATGAAAGTTATATTGCATCCATAAAGAAAGAGCTGAACACAGGCTTTGAGATGATAGATTTGGGGCATATTCATTACTACTTGGGCATTGAAGTGATTCAAAACCCAAAGTACATATTCATCTCCCAAAATAAGTACATTGTAGAATTGTTGAACAAGTTTGGCATGGATGAGTGTAACCATGTCTCTACTCCAATGGAACAAAATTTGAAGCTCACATCAAAAGAAGGGAATGAATTTGAGGATGCAACCAAGTACAAACAACGTGTGGGAATTCTTATCTACCTTACCACCACCAAAATGGATATTTCATTTGGTGTTGGGATTCTTTCCAGGTTTATGCAAAAACCTTGTGAAGGACATTAGTCTGTTGTAAAAAGAGTTCTAAAATACTTTAAGGAAACTCAAGATTTTGGACTCAAGTACTTTAAGGTGGATGACTTCAACCTAATTAGATATTTTGATTTAGACTTTGTTGGGGATACAGAAAATGGAGTGTCAACTTCAAGATATCTCATGAGTCTTGGATCAGCAATTGTCTCCTAGAGATCATACAAACGGTTAGTTCCAGTATATTCCACAACAGAGGTAAAATATGTGCAGCTACAGAAGAAACAAAGGAGATTGTGTGGCTCAGTAAAATACGTGAATATTTGCATAAGAAATGAGTGATTTCTACTCCTCTTCTGGTTGATAATACTTATGCAATCAAGTTGACCAAAAATCTTAGATTATGAATCAAACCAAGAACATCAACGCAAAGTACCATCTAATTTGATATCATTTAAAGGCCAAAATGATTCACTTGAGACATTGTTCCACAAATGAGAAAATTGTGGACATCTTCACCAAAGCGGTTGAAAGAGAAATTTTAAAAAAATTCAAAATGATGCTTGGGATCACAAACACTCCTTCGGATTAGGGGGGGAATTTTGAATACCTAGTCCTTGTGATAATGGTATTTTTTTAATGTCATTATAAATATTATTTAGGATAAATATGAAGAGTCATAGATGATAGGAAGAGATGTTTGGAAGATGAAAGCGAAGGTCATCCGAATTTTTATTTATGAAGGTTTCATGTTAATGAAAAGTATCCAAGTGTGGATTTACTTTCTTCTACCCATACATGGCCTAGAAAATTAGCCTTTGTAGAAGTATGGTTATAAAATCCTACAAAAATATTTCATCAATTAATATTAGCCACTTCAAACTTTATTTAGGGTTTTTACTTCACCAACTATTGTACATTTGTCTAATATCTTTATGTTTGATGATCAATCTCTCCAAATTAGTATTAGGAGCTTTTTTTGTTTCATATCTAGATTGTAATTGATTCCATGCTTCATAAAAAATTTCAATGGCTCAAATATGAGACATTAGTTCATCTAAGAAAGCAAATGTAGGGATTACAAGAGACATTTATTTTTATGTAAATAATCATCAATCATTGGACTTGAATTTTTTTTTCCCATGGTCCACAAATCCTCATACATCATGAGTGTTTGCATTTTTCGTTTCCATATCATATATGTTTTAGTTAGCTAATGAGCATTTGATATTATCATATTTTGGAGATTTGACATTTTACCTCAAAAGGTTCATCCCAGTTATGACTCTAAAATGAAAATTCATCGACAAGAGAAAATAATGCCTTATTTATCTTTGCACTAAACTTCCCTCAAGAATGAAAGACAAATTTCTAATGGTTTACTTATTTCTTTTATTGCACCAATGAAGAAAATTTGTAACTTATTACCTCTCCAAAATTATTTATTTCATTATTAGAAACAAAATAGGTCTTTGTACATACCCCAAGGACAAACAACATGCCCCCTTTACTTAGTGTTGTGGGGATGTATAATCATTGTGACTTCGTAACCCTACTACCTTGCATCTCTCAAAAAAAAAATGTTGTTAGAAATTTGATCTATAAACATTGTTAGAAATTTGATCTAAAAATTTCATTTGTAATGTCCTTATTATGTAAACATCTTTAAAAACATCCATGTTTGTGTCTACTCAATCAAGAATCAAATTCAATCTCAAAAATTCCATTCCGACACTTTTCAATCTTCCTACCACACTATACTATGCAATTTGTGAGTCTATTCTCAACTCATCAAAGGGTTTCCCTTCTTAGTTGGGTGTCATTTATTTTTTCCTATTGACTCATACTTTAAGTTTTCCTTAAAATGGCATGCCTTTGATTTAGACTTTCTCTTTATTTACATATGTTGTGTCCTCATTGTTGATTTCATTGCCTTTTAAATAAATTAAATCATTGTCAAAGTATATCAAGGTGACTTTGTCGTTGTCATATGCTCCATTTGAACTTAGATATTATATTTTGGTAACTTCACTATAATTGCCTTTCCATATCCCAATGCTTGGGAACTTTAAATTAATAAAAAAATTCCCTTTAATAAAATTTGAAATAAACATAGAACTTGCCCTTATTTCATCTCTTGCGGGCCTTCGACAAACTCTCACTATTGTTAATCACACTCATTTTCCCCAAGCTTCTGATGACATACTTTGAAACTAGATCACTTTAATATTGTTGTTGGTTGGTTGGCACAAAAGACAGAGAGAGAAAAGATAAATGAGATAAGGTATGGTTTGTATAATTGAATTGTAATTGTTCATACATATTATCTCATCTTATTTTTGGATGAAATACAACTGATTTGGGTAATTGTACACCTAACCCTTACATTTTAACTAATAATAAATTTTAAACAAACGTTAATTCCTAACACTATCTTCACCCTTGTCAGTTACCTTTCATTAAACAATCTGAATACCTCCTCTCCAAACCCATGTTGAACATATCCTGCAAACATGGCATCTCCAAACCCATGTTGATCATATCCTACAACCATGGCATTTAAAGAGATCACATTATGGGCATGGATTTTGTCAATCCTTTCACATGCATCCTCAATTCTTCCCAAATGATATACATATCAATAAATGCACTCTCCACATAGACTTTTCTCTAAAATTCCATGTTAATAACACAACCATGAGCCTTATGATCCATTTGAATGACAACTTTTCCTAGCTTAGCTCTAAGAATAGTCATAATCATACAATCATCAACTTCATAAAAGCCTTATTGCTTCACCCATGTTGAACATACCTAACCGTTATTGCACTCCATGAAGATAAATCTCGATCAAGTATTTATCAAACAATTACTATGTATTTACCTCTCTCTCATATTTGACAAGCATTAATACCATATTGGAGCCCAATAATCCATCCAATTCAATCTTGAACTCCATCATGCAATCATGGCTCTACTAACCCCCTTTAATATCTTCATAGGGTAGCACCCATGTAATAAAATACCATAAATCCAAATCTAATTGAACGTTGTAATTCCTTGACATATGCAAGATCTTCATAGAAGACAAAGTTTTTCCTTTCTACAAAGCCTTCTTTTTATATATTTGACATGGATTTCATGCAGTTAGTGTGTTATAGTCTCTAGGAGAATTGGTTTTGACTTAGGTTGGATTTATCCTAGTAAACTTGCATTGGGGGGGAAAAAATCCATAAAATCATAGGAAATATTGTTGATATAATTTCATAAATTGGGTTTAGATAGAGTGTAAGGCATAGAATTGACTTGGTGGGAGGATGGGCACTCAAACATAGGAGCTTTCTAAATGCATTTTGCACTATAAAAGTGTAAGTGATTTCCGGACATCCCACACCCTATTTCTTTGTCCTTTACAACCCTGCATAACAAAAAAAAAACTTAACGATTTCATGTTTCTGCAAATACTTAATCCTATCAGAAGTACCAGCTATAAAAATTATTCAGTTCAATCAACCCAAGAACATTGTAATTGTTCAACATTTAGTCAAACAACCCATTTTATTGAAAGAATTCTAATTATTGAATCCATAAATGTAGTATACCTAGGGAGGTAATATGGGGTACCTAAGGAGGTGCCCAAGGAGAATAATAATATATATAGTTATGTATGTCTATGCATGGAGGCCATTTATAATAAATAAGACACATAATGAAAGTACGAAGGCTTACTAGAAGGTTCTACCTACTATAATGTTCCTTTTTTAGAATGTTCCTAGGAGATTGATAGCACTATATAAATAAGTAGACGCAATCTAATGGGCATGGTGAAGTTTATTGTAATTTTACCAAGCATTGTCTGAGGGGTGTTTTCCTTCCTTAAGGAATAGTTAATGGTGTTACCCTACTTCAAGGGTTTTCTCTCTAATTTTTGTGTTCAGTATTTTGGTGAATGATTTGATTTTCTGAAGTTATGACTTTCTTCTATCTTATATTTTCAGATCTGAAGTACATAACATTTGGTTTCAAGGCTCTTTCTTGGGCCAAAGAAAGGATTATTTTTTTTTTGCATATTTTTCAAGGGAAAAAAAGGGTGGCACAATTTAGATTAAATTCTGAAACTTTATGAGAAAAATTTGCATAAA
>JASDQU010436806.1:134908-162152 GCA_032191745.1 Picea mariana
GAAGATGTCCTCATGAAATTGTTTATGTTTTCATTGGAAAAAGATGCTAGACTCTGGTATAAATCTTTACCCCATTCCAGTATTCCTTCATTGAGATATTTTCACACACTTTTTCATCAACATTGTAAGAGGATATATTCAGCTGAAATCCTTTTTGAAGATTGTTGTAATATAGAATTCATAAGACAAAAAGATCATACAAATCCTCTTGAAGAGGAGGAAAAAACAATAGAAATTTCTCAAGTTGATGAAGATGATCAGTATGAGGAAGAGCTGGCTCATAAAGAAGCTGGATCTTGTGAACATATTCAAGAAGAAGATATTCAACATCACGGTCAATCTACAAAAGAGATAGAAATGAATGATTATTGTTTTATCTAGAAAATACAGAGACCACCTCCTCCTTTGACTAAAGAAGAAATAGATCTACTCCTGCACAACTATGTTGTAGCCCCTACTCACACAAATTTGCAGCTTTCACACAGTCCCGGATATGAGTGTCAAACTTCTTCCATTTTTGAAAATGTAAATATGTTTTTAAATGATGATAGTCATGTATTTCATGGAACTTTACAGGAAGTTAGTGAACCTATTTATGATGATTTCCTGCCAGGAGATCAGATTTTAGACTCTGCTTTGTTTTATGAAAAAGATATGGTTTCCATGTTTAATGATCCCGAAGAAAGTTTGTTGTTCGAAAATGCTTTAGACTGTGATTTGCAGAAATATGATTCTGAAATAAACAGTATGCCAGAGATAGTAACAATGTGTCCTTTGCTTGAGAGATCCACAATTGATGTCCCGAGTTTTTGTCTGACTGATGACCCTCTTGAGTTATCTGCTGAACCTAAATATGATGAGTATAGTGATGATTATTTCATCATTACTGTAGAACAACTTGCTGCAGATTTTTCATGGAGGGATGAGGGTCATCAGACAATATTGTGCCATGATTTTGGAGATTCCATTGCAGATGATCTTGAAGAGTGCTTAGACATTCTCTTCGAGAATGATCCTGATCATTATAAATCAGAACATAGAGTAGTCTTGGATGTTTTAAAACCTCAAGACCATGCATTTTTTCATGATCCTTTTGCTGACCTTTTACATTCATTTAATGGAGGAGTATGCTATGTCATGGATATTTTGTCACAAGAATCGATGAAAGGTTTGAAAATTCATGATCACCAACAGGTCAGACGGGAGTTGTCAGTTTCCTTTTTCAGCCTGCTCAAAGAAAGTGTGAGAAAATTTCAAATAAATAGACAATTATTGGATTGGCTTCACTGACATTTTCGTATCATTTGATTCAGTGGGATTTTTTCAGTAGTTAGAGTAGGTGATGTATATAAATAAGCTTGAATTCGAGTATTAAATTACAGCGGTGATTTTCAATATGTTTTCAGTTCAGTTTTGAATCCAGTATGGTTTTGTTTTAAAGCATTACGACTCCATAGCCCAATGAATGAATAAGTGGTTTTTCGTTCCGAAAAGATGCAAGTAAAGTGACAGGGTTCAGAGTTTGATAAGGATGATTTCGGATCGCCTAATGGATGAAGGCACTTGGTCTACTGTTCTTGGCGCTTTACAGGAAAGCACCATCCCTAGATGGAGCCTATGTTGGAACAAATATTGAAATTTTGGCTTTCGGTAGCTTAGGAGGAAAAAATTTATAGTGTTTAGCTACCGAAAGTGCAGACTTTCGGTAGCTTAAATCTTAGTTTTCATATGCCCTTAACTGCCGAAAGTGTATCGGCCGAGACCAAGCATTTAAGCATCACGCATCAGGCCACATGGAGGAAGAGCTCACGAGGAGGCACGAAAAAAATGCAATAAACGGAAATAAAATCACTATAATAAGGTTTCAGACGAATGCCACATCACCATTTCGGTGTTTTGGCCATCAGAGGTTCGACCAATGTAAAAATTTTAACCATTGCTCCGAAACCCGAAATCTCGAAATCTCGAAATCAGGTTTCGGGACTTTCGGTGGTTTACGACGCTCCGAAATCGCACTATTATCCGCCGAAAGCCAGTGTTAAATTTTTAATTAAAATAAAGTACCAAGGCAAGTGTTTCTCTTCCCTAGGCGCCTAAGGGGGAGACAGTGCCAAATGTGGGTCCTAGTCATTTAATTTGTGAGATGCAAATTAAAAGGTGACTTTATGATTAAAGTGAGGGTGAGTGAACAGACACCAAATCTCAGCCACCCATCTAACCTAATCTCAGCCGTTAGATTAGAAAACCCCTCACCTTCCCTCATGAGGTCGACTTGGGCAAGACGACGCACCCATTCTTGGGTAAGTTGAAGCATTCTTGTTGAGAGAACAAGAGGAGTTCAAGAATTCTTGTTGAGAGAACAAGAGAGAGCAAGAGAGAGGTCGAGCTGAAGAAAAGAGATAGCAACTGCAATTTCTGGGAGTATTGGCATGCATTCCAAGGCTTCCAAACAGCATTTAGTGGCACAGAAATTAAGTCTTAGCAGAGTTTTGGCACGAATTTTGAGACAGTCCGTACAACATTAATTGTTGGGACAGCCATACAGTTGTACGGATTTCTAGTTCAGAAATCGAGGAGCAAAGCTATAGGAATGTCCAGATAAGTTTGTGTAAATATCTGAAGATGAATATGCTGTAAAAAAATTTCTCAGGAGCTCATAAATAATACAAAGCCCTCTCTCACTGGTTTTCCCCTTGTGGGTTTTTCCAAGGTCGAAGTTAGACCGAATATCTTTGTGTCTATATTTTCTGAGTTTTGCATATTGCTGATATTTTATTTCTGCGTTGAAAACGATGTTCAGAATCCTCATGTTTCAGTTCTGAAGTTTATTTTCTGTTAAGTTTTTTTTTATGCTGAAACACCACTGAGTATATGCTGAAACACAGTGCTGTAACATATGCTGAAACACAATGCTGTAACATATGCTGAAAAACAGTGCTGAGACATATGTTGAAACACCGCTGTGACATATGTTGAAACAGTGCTGTAACATATGCTGAAATAGTGCTGAGTCATATGCTGAAACACCGCTGTGACATATGCTGAAACAGTGCTGTAACATATGCTGAAACAGTGCTGAAACTGAGTTTGGCATTTAAATTTGGCTGAAAAATCAGCGAGACTGAAACTGGGTTGGGGTTTTGAAAAATTAACAGCCAGGACTTTCGGTAGCTAAGAGACCCCTGTTAGCTGCCGAATCGCAGATTTTTTTTAGTGGATAAACTGCCTCAGCAAAAAATTAGTTTTCTCAGCCATGGAGAGGCCATTTTGCGTGCTCAAATGGTCGATTGACATCTACAGATCCTAAGATTTCCATTGCTACATTCAGATTTTCATTTGGATTTTTGGAAGGCAGTCAAAAGCCCCCCGAAAGATGAGGTTCGTTTTCAGAAATGTGGTATTTTTTACTGTGCTGAGTCATTATTTTCAAATGATGATTCTAAGTGACTCGAATATCATTTTGAGAAACGGTCGAAGCTTTTTGTGCCTAACACATCAGAGATCAATAAAATCCCTCATTTTTCCTACAGGTGTTACATATTGGGAGAATCGAATCCATCTCCGAACCTTAATTTTCGGATCTCAGAATTTATCTGTTTGACACATATTTTTGAAAGGCAGATCTGGGGCAAATGGAAATGGATCTCATGAAACCGAGAGAGGTTTTTGGTTAGAAAAAATAGATGAACAAAAACCTATTTCATTTTATACATAGCTATCACAATTCGAGAGATACAGAACCATAACCGCAGCCCCATTTTTCAGCAGTTCGGCCCATTTTCTATGGCAGAAAGTTTATGAATTTGATGGTAATTGTTGTTATCTTTTGGGGGGATTTCGACCTCAATACCTACATGAAATGTCTGTTCATTTATAGAGGGATTTATTTTGGAATCCAAATCATTTTTCAGTTATTCGAAAGGGGGTAGAAGACATATATTATTGTATCTTCTTGAAGAAAAAAAGGGGGAACAGCCCGGGAGCCTTTTGGAGGCTAGGTTTGTAATGCATTTCTTTTCAGCAAATATAGAATAGAGTGCCAAGAGATTCTACAACTTGTCACTATCTAATTCTGTCTTCTTCCCGTGTTATTGTTTCTGAAGTTTTCATCACTTCTCTTTCTTCCTTCCATTCATTAATTCAGCTTGTAAATGTTACAATTCAGTAATACTTCTGCTGTAGCTAATTTAAAGCATTCCTTAAAGTGCAGTTTTTCCTTTGTTTTTCCGTGAGTAGAACAAGACCTACATCTTAATTGTTTTTCCTTATTTACAAGTTTTATTTTTTCATAGCTTTTCCTCTGTCTTGCTATGAGTGAGACAAGACCTGTGTTCATATATTTGAAGTTTGGTGTTATTTCTTCTATTGAAAGAAAGACCAGATTTATCAGAATTAGATACCTGGCTTTTTTTTCCAGTTTTGTTCATCCCCTATCTTCTATCCATCCTCATGATTTTAAAATGAATTAGACAAACGAGGTCATGCCTTTTCGTTTCTGATCTATAAATGAGTGAAATGACTTTTTTAGACCTAGTTCTAGAAGCCTCCTATGACTGATCAATCAACAAAATTTATTTCTTTTAAAATGTGCTAAGGCTTGGCTCTTTTACAGCCTAGAGTCAACTCTTGCGACAACAGGGCCTTTCGAAGTTGTGAAAAGGAAAGGATCTGTGGCCTATCGACTAGTCGTGCCTCATTCTTTGAGGCATTTGCACGATGTTTTTCTTGTATCTGTTTTGCGACATTATGTTAGTGATCCTACACATGTGATTGACATGAGTTCCTTGCAGGTGTCGAACGAGAGTGCACTCATGACAGAGCCAATCCGCATTATGGACCATCGCATTCAAAAAATACGACATCGAACAGTCGATCTGGTCAAGGTCCAGCAGGATAATTATAGTCCACACTCGATTACCTGGGAGGACGCATATGATATGTGCCAACAATTTTCCTATTTATTTGATAGTTAGACATATAGATTTTGTCAGATAATTTATTCACTGCATTTTTATACATTGTACAACTTCAGGATGAAGTTTAAAACAAGAGAGGGTGTATGTAACATCCCTCTCTTGCAAGCAAATGTTATTGACTAATTCTTTGAGTGCACTTGCATACAAGTGATCCGGTTATGATACATGGTTATTATTTCACTTATGGATTATTATGATGATGTCAATGGATTATGATTTAATGTCATTGTTATATGAATATTGACAGATGCTATTGACGCGTTTCCCCTGAGTGTGCAGGACACTTGACAGATTGAGGATGTTGATGACATCAATGGACCTCCTTGGACTCCAGATTGAGTCAGGGAGTGGATCGTATCGGTTTGAGTGTTTCATTTATGCATATGTGACATATGATTGATTATACTATGATGTTTTTTTATGGATCATTGATAGTGTTTCGTTGATGGATGTAGGTTGATGATTGTTTGCTAATTTGACTCACATAAGGAGTAAAGGGGCCATGTACATAGACCAGATATTGAGGGAGAGGTGTGGCAACGTCCCTGTCACATCCTACTAACACTTTCGTCGTGGCTCAAATTGTAGGTTAACGATTACCTATTTCGAGAGATCCATGATGCCGTGAGGGAAGACTGAGACAGTCGCCCACGAATATTTCTAAGGGGCATGTAATAAGGTAGGGTCCTTATTCCTTATAATCCCTTAGTCTCTCACAAGGTCGCCTGAATGGAGTGTTGAATCCAAGGGTTGAACAACTACCAAAAGCATTCAAAGGCAAGAGGCACCTTTGGAGCACAAAATGCATCTTGAATGGCACGTCGCATAATTTAAAAATTTGAATCAAAGGCGAGTGACACTCTTGGAGCACAATGTGTGTCTTGAAGGGCATGTCATAGAATTAAAACTTGAGTCAATGAATCTAGGTGGCCTAGAAAACCTTGAGAAATTAATTAAACCCTGTAAAATCTTTAAGCATTGTTGGCTTTAATTAATTAATGAATTAAAAATTGAATTAATTAATTGTGAGTCCCCAAATGAAAATCTAAGACTATGAAAAAAATATGCCTAAGTGGATAAGAAGACTAAAACTAATTATTAATTAAATAACATAGGAAAGAGCCAAGTCAATTCAAGAAAATAAGAAAGATGAAATAATTCTAAAGAGTTAATATAATACACATTTGTGCATAAAATACCTAATTGGAATTTAAGATAAGAAAGGATTAAAGCATGAAATAATAAGTGCACGCATAGGAGGGAATCTAGATTCTAACTACCACTAGCTTAACTAGGAGAAGACTAATATTTTAACTCAACTTAGATTTAGTAAGGCGTCAATCATTAATTGGAAACAAGGGGAATAAAGAGAAAACTATGAGTGATTTTAGGAGCGATTTTAGGATGAGTGAGAGAAATTGACTTGTAATTAAAATAAATTATGGAATTTTCTTGCACAACTTATGGAAAGGGTGACAAGTGTATAGGGGAAATAATTATTAATTAATTAATTAAAAAGTGAATTAAATGTGCAGGTCAATCTGTCATTAAGGAAACTGCTATAAAGCAAATGGAAGGATGGAAAAAGGGGGAGACCGGTTGGGGTAAAGTCATGCTGCATAAATTCTAACTGGTTTTACTTGTGAGAGTTGGGATACCCAGTTTGAGAGAGAGTGGTGGCTCTACCTTGCGAGGCAAGCTGGGAGCTAGAGGAGATATGGTTGCGTGTGTGTGTGGACCATTTGCGTATTAGGGGGCTCAAGGGGAAGAAGAGTACCCCTAGCGTTGGCTGGAAGATACCGGTGAGGTCTCAACGATTATCAAGTGAAGGGTTGAGAGGAGCACCATCGCAAAAGAACGACTCTGGATTCTCCGTCATTAGATATGGTATTTATCGAAATTACGATTGCATTGGATTTAAATTTGTATAATAGAGTTTCTTTTATTTTGTGTAATTTGTGTGAATGAAGATCAATGAAAAACCCCGTCTCGTGGTTAATGTATTATTAATCATGAATTGAACTGGTATTAAGATTTATTTTAAACAACAACTTTATAATTTCTTCAAACTGTGATAGTAATTATGAACTCGACTTGCGAGCTTGATGGTTACGGGAGATGATTCAAACATACGATTAAGTATCGCTTGCCAATGACCATACCGTATTCTTCATTAACCCATTATGATTGATCGATTATGTTACAAACACTAGATATCTCCTTTACCTGGATTTAGGAAAAATTTAAACAGTTGTTCTTGCCCCAGATTATTTCAGTAACTTCTTTTGATGCTTGGCTAAGGTGTACGTTTGTTTCTTCTTCCTTTCTGACTCGACAGAGAAATGGGTACCTGGAAAAGTATATTCATGTACGCACTTTCTTTTGAAATTTCCTTAGGGGCTCCTGGATTCTAAATAATCTCACCTCACCAGTGGAGGATGTGGTTAGAAGAAAAACCACCCCCGCGAGAAGGAGAAGTGGTAGTGGTAATGCTGCTCCTACATCTGGCGCAGGAGTGCCAAATCCTGTTTCATAGGGTAGGGGAGGCAAGCACAAAGGCTTGCGAGGCGCACCACTGCACCCAAAGGCATCGATAACCCACAGACACCTTCCAAGGGAACCCTTCATTTTAAACCTGAAGCTGTCGCTCTCAGGGAGATCAAGCGCTACCAGAAAAGTGTGAGCTCCTTTATTTGAGAAAACTCGCACAACTATATTTGTTCATTATCTCAGTGAATGAGATAAACCACCAAAGTTGTCAGTGTATTCATGATAAATAATGACAACGCAGATTCTATGTCTGAGCTTGCGTTGTGAATTCTATGTCTGAGATTATATTTAATGCCTTGCTGGCAGGGTCGACACTCTAAAGTCTTGTACCTCATGCTGGACTTGTAAATTCCTCCCAAAAACTTTACTTAAAGGAAGGAACCTAGACCTTAATTAAATCCCCTTATGATATTCCTTGTAGCTTCTTTTAGCATATGTGGGATATCTTGAAATTCTTACATATTGTGAACTTAAAGGACTCTCTAATTAGTATTGGAATTTTAAGCTAACATTGAAATCCTTGTGCACGATTAAAATAAGATGAGTCTTCCTTTTTCCCTTCAAGAGAGTGTAAGTTGACTTGGGCTAGCTTATTTTAATTTGGGTTCCTTCTTAACTCCTTCCATAAATTTTAGACATCCTTGAGTTACTATTTAGTATTATTATATTAAGCGTTTATCTTCCTTAGGAAATCCATGTACTTATGGTTATGTAATATAGTATGGAAGTTATCTTCATTATTGCTCAAGTGTGATGATCCTTTATTTATTTCCTTAAATGAATTTTTAAAGCATCCTTGTCTTCTAATGTTAAAGTTTAGTATGATTGTGTGGTACCTTGTAGCTGGATGTGAGATCTAGCATTGAATTCTTACTGTATTTCTTAAATAAGATAAGTCATTAAAAATGGATGTTAGTTGTGCTACAAAAGTTGTGAATGTTTTAGTAGCTTAAATTAATTGATGCATGATGTTGCTCTAGATTTGAATTTAATATAACCTTGGTAGAATCACTTGTATCGCAGAGAAATGGAAAAACTATAGTACTAGTAATGAAGGATTGATTTATAGTTTGTGAACAATCATTGTATTAGGATAATTGTTCATGGGTTATAAATTTAATATTGATGGTTATGTTTTAATTGAATTTTATTGAACTATCTAATTAGTCGTTCCTACCAGGATGGCGTTACAATAATTAGATCACTCGCACACCTTGAAAATAATGTTGAATTATGATAAATTCAGAATTTGATTAATTGCACGCCTTGAGAAGAATGTTGATTTATTGTTTAATTCAATAATTGATTAATCGTGTGCCTTGAAATAAAATGGAGGTTTTCTTTTTCGCCACAAAAACTAAAATCTATGGTTACACTTGCGCCTTAAATTAATGTCATTATATGATTGATTAAGCATTTATAACCTCTTGTGCCTTATAAAATATATGGTTACACTTGTGCCTTAAATTAATGTCATTATATGATTGATTAAGCATTTATAACCTCTTGCACCTTATAAAATAAAGTTGGTTACACGTGTGCCTTAAATTATGTTGTTATATGATTGATTAAGAATTTAGATTTCTCTTACGCCATGAATGATATCGATGTATGAATGCTTGAGTATTTATATTTCCTTTGAGCCATGAATAATAATGATGTATGGTTGATTGAGTATTTATATTTCGCTTGCGCCATGAACAATAATGATGTTCATTGATTTAGCTAGTTGGATTTTGACTTTATTGTGTTAGTGGGAATTAGACACCTCCTTGTACCTCAGAAAATTCGCTAGGCCTGAGACCTTAAGTGGTCAAAATTAATCAGATGAATCCTTGGCTTGAGCATTTCTTTTATGTCCTGGAGGTCCTAACCTTGCAGGGTAGGTTGGGCGGGTAGTCATTTTAATATTCAGTATCTGGTTGATCATCATTTATAATTTTCTTCAATTGATTGTGATGTGATGAACTGCATCGCTTATTATGTTTATTTGTTGGTCAGGTGTCTCTATCATTTGTGTTGATGTGTTGGCTGCATATTTATTGATTACGATGATGAGTCGCTTGTAATGATTTAATTATGATGTCGTTTGATTATGCATTGCTATGAATCATGTGTTGACGCTAATTTCCTAATGCTTTTAAAAAATAATTACCTATTGAGCTTCGCTTTTCCTAGTCATAACAGAGGGGTCGTTACAATTGGGGATAAGTGTTAGGAGTTATATTATGTCAGGGGATATTGGTTAAGGGTTAGCATGTAGGGGATATAAGTTATTTGTTGAAAAAGGTTTTTAAATTTTCCTTTTGTTTTTCATATATATTATCTAGTTTCAAGTCTTGGTTACCCATAGTGAAAACCATTGTTGGACACTATGCACATACAAATAATATAACTTATTTTCGTAGGCTTTATGATGTCATTTTTATTGTAGATTATTTTCATCAAGCATATTTAATTCTACAAGTATGTGAAATAGTAGTTCTTTCTCCATAACAAGGGAACAATAAACTATTATGGAAGACAAAGTGATATATTGTATTAATAAGCATTGGAGTTGGGAGTCTAAAGAAACAAAATGTTTGCTAGGGTGGCTTGAAACTCATCTAGTGGAAAACAAGTATGTGTTTTATTCATGTAGGAAGGATAATTCTCCTATGAAGGTGTAGTGGATAGCCAACATAGAGAGTATCTAGGGTTGAACAAACATAATTTTGTTGCTTCAATCTTGGTCAAGGACAAAGAAAATGGATGAAACCATTTTTTATTTGACGGTGATGTTAAGAGTGGTAGTGGCAAGTGATTTTACATATTCCTTGTTGAATCCTTAGCACAACTAGTCAATAGGAGAGAAGTTATGTGTGCTTAAAGCCTAGTATACATTAAGGGGAACATTATTGAGGGGAGATCTAATATCAATTATCTCAATATTATAATTGAGTATGACCTTTATTGAGTGGAATCATGTAAGTAGGTTTCTCCAACTACAAAATTTCCTAGTTGTATTATATGGGATTAGATGTTAGGTTTATATGTTAGGGGACAAGGTTTATGGATTATAATTTAGGGTATAGGGGTTATATGTTAGAAATACTAGAAGGAAGCTAAAAGGATGCAACATACACTAGAAAACAAATGCATGAAAAGGACATAACATATATTTGAGAACAAGGAAAAGGACATGTGAGAGGCATAATTAAGATGCAAGTTAGATGCAGTCAAGCCCATTTCTTGGATTTATTTCAAAATTTTATTATCAGGCTCACTATCACATTTGCAATTGAAATCTGAGGTGTATCGAAAGAAAAAAATCGACAATGAAAAAAAAAGGGTGAAATTTGTCTTTTTTTTTTCTTTCCTTTTTTTTCGACCGATAAACATCGCTTGCTCGAAATTATAAGAATAATGTTGGTCAAGAGACATTAAATATGTCCCTTAATCAAATTTAAGTTTCAATAATAATAATTTAATGTTTATCAATATACCCGACATTGATTACACGACAATAAATTGACATTTGTGGAATTTTTCTTTTGGCCCCTTGTAACCTTGAACAAATAACCTCGATAAAATTTAATTCCTAACCCATATTATCTATAATAACTAGCACTTAACCCATATAACCACTAACACTTAATTTATATAAATACTAACACTTAACTGTTAACCCCTAACACAAGTATCCACAAAATATTAACCCTTACAATTCCTAATTGATGTAACCCTCGATTTTTATTGCCTCTAACCTTTAACCTCTAATTCCTACAAATCCTAACTCTTAACCAATAATACTAGTAATTTATACCATTTAACCCTTTACACCTATTTTTCATAACCCATATAATAATCCCTATAATATTTAACCCCTATGACTACTAACACCTAGAACCTTTAATCCTTATAACATATATAGACCCCCAACTTTTAAAATTTATATCCCATAACACTTATTACCCTATTTACAACCTCATTTACCATAAGAACCCATGTAAAACTATAACCCTTGATCAATATAACCATTGATACCTACCAACTAAACACTAATTTGTAACCCTTACATACCATAACACCTACATTATATAGCCTCGAGCACCTACCCCCGCAAAACATTAATTTCGAACCATTATAAACCATAACATTTAATACCTAACTCATATAACCCCTAACAACTAAATTATATAATCCTAAGAACATGGCCCTTAACTCACAAAGCATTCGCCCTATAACACTTAACTCCTTTAGCAAAAACTCCTTATAGCCCCTAAAATTATTCATCTTGGTCCTTCTCAGAACCCTAATAACCCTAGCCCTACTAGTAAGAAAAACTTGTTGGACATAATATAAACATTTTACTAGACCTTAATTAATGTAGAAAATAAACAAAGTACTTTATTGATGCAAATGTTTCTCAATTGAAATTAAACGGAGAGAGACATAAATGAGAAAGCATGCATGGTATTACCATCCTTTATTAGCCCAAGAAACAAAGTAGGTTGGTGTGGCCCCAATTAAGGAGCATGATAGCCATATGTCATGCTTGGAGAACCTAGTGATGAAGCGCTTTCCCAAAAAAGATGGGTAGTGTTGTTTTGAAAATCTAGCAATAACGACTAATTTAGAGGAAAAAACACTGATCCCGAGTAAGCAAGTGCTAGGGTATGGAACAAGCGAGTGCAACAGGTTCACCATAGGTGCGCCAGGGGGAAGGGAGCCAACTCCCCCCCCATCTCTTACAATAGAGGAGGCCTTTCGAAGGCTGATCACCCTGCAGGGGAATACAATAGCCCCACCTTTGATCCCAGAATTCATAAAAAAACTCTATTCAATCCCTGAAATAGCTCTCCTGGAAGATCAACCCATCGAAATTTCACTAGCTCTGGCAGAACGCAGCTTGGTTAGACAATTTATGGGGATCTGGCCCTCAGCAAGAACCACCAATGACTGGATCCATAGAAACTGGAGGTCGCTTATTCAAAGCAGCGTAACGTGTTACCTAGTTGGAAGAGGTTTCTTCATCTTCGAATTCATCTCGAAAGAGGATCACGATCTCATATTTTGGAGTGGGCCGTATTTCATGGGGATGCAAGGCCTGTACCTTAACATATGGACGCCCTATTTCGACCCTTCAGTCAATGTCCCAAAGGAGGTTCTGGTTTGGGTCCGGTTTCCAAACTTACTAGTCCATTGCTTGAACTACCAATCTCTGCAAAAATCAGAAATGGACTAGTATGGTTCATAGACAAAGCGGACACCAAAGCCCATTACTCTTGCACAAGGATTTGCATAGAAGTGCACCTAGAAACTAGAATACTAGAAGCTGTCAAGCTCAAGGTGGGCGCATGACATCATTTTCAAAAGATGGATTACAAACACTTATCGTTCAAATGCAGAAGCTGCCGTGAATATGGCCATTTCAAAAGGAATTTCCCAAAGGCCCATCTGACAGACAAAGCGGATGGAGAAGGATGGCAACCGGCCAAAAAAAGAAGAGCAATCCCAAAACTAAAAGAGAAGAAAAATATAGGCCCTTCTACAATCCCTCAAACCACCCATGATGCTCAGGAAACTCAAAAGGAAGCATCGCCCTCATGCAACAGATTCGAGGCACTAGAAGAACATGAGCAAGATCCAAAGGAGAAAGGAAAAGGGGAAGTAATCGCCGATCCAAAAGCCCCTGAAGGATCCTTCAAGGAAAAGGAGACAGAATAAGAACACATCAGTCTAGCCTCAGAATCCAAAGGCGAATAAGATGGAGAAAAATAAAAAACAAGCAAATCCCAAATCACACTGAAAAAAACCACCAGAGGAAGGAAATCTAAGAAAAAATAAAGAGAAGAAAAAACCTATCTAGATGTCCTGCAAGGGTCCCAGAAAACTCTCAAGGGAATGGTTATTTCCTGCAACACCAGAAAGTAGGGTCGGGCTCCAAAGGGAGCCACCACTTCTCAAGCAAGTAAATAATGAAATACGTCTCCTGGAACTTTAGAGGGTTAGGCAACAAACCAAAAGAAGAAGCCTTGAAAGATATAATTCACATGATGATGCCTGAGATCCTTCAAATCTAGGAGACGAAACTGGAGGAATCCGATCTCCTCCAAGCAAGAAAAACCTTTTGGAAAAAAGGCCAAGGGAAAGAAGTAAGTGCTAGAGGTGCTTTAGGGGGAATCAACACCTTTTGGGACAACTCAAAGCTTGACCTGATAGAAGAAGAAGAAATAACCCACTGGATCTTCACAAAACTCATCCACAAAGATTTAGGTCATCTCATTAGCCTCTTAAATATTTATGTTCCAGTGTTGGTTTTAGAGAAAAGAGTCTATTGGGACTCCTTAAATTCCTTCCTGAACCTGCACAATCCTGAGAATATAATAATAGCAGGGGACCTCAATATTACACTTTCTTCTTCAGAGAAAAAAGGGGGCTCCCCAATCAGAGATCCAGCTAGAGAGTGGGTGGAAGACCTCATCATGGATTGGGACTTGGAATATATCAAGCCAACTAGAGGGAAGTACACCTAGAAAAATAAAAGATTGGGTCCAGGGCACATTGTAGCACGTCTAGAAAAATTCTTAGTCCAATACTCCTTCCTGACCCTTGGGTTAGCGGCTTCCTCCGAAATTATACCCAACTAGACTTCAGATCACAAGCCTATTCTATTGGATCTCTTCTCAGAAACTAACCCTGACCTCATCCCCTTCTGATTTAGCGCGATCTGGATCCATCAAGAAGGGTTTAAGGAGATAGTATCCAATGCCTGGAGTGAGCATGTCGTAGGCTTCCCGTTCTATGTATGGGAAGAAAAGCTGTGAATTCTCAAGAAATCCTTAAAAAGTTGGGCCAGAACCACCATGTCTCCAAATTCCAAGAGAAAATGCGTCGAGGAAGCTCTTGAGAGCCACCAACTAAGCCTAGAAGAGACAGTATTAACCCAAGAGCTACTAAATCAAGAATCCAATCTCCAAAAAGTGCTTCATCGTGCATGCAGAAACGAGGAAGAATACTAGCGCTAGAAATCCAAAAGTCTTTGGCTCAAAGCTGGGGACAAGAACACAAGCTATTTCCACAAGCATGCAGAAGCTCGAAAGCAGTTTAAAACGGTCAACGAAATCCAATCTCAGAGACAAGAGATAAAAAAATTCGAAGGCATAAAGAAAGTTGCACATGATTTCTTCAAAGATCTGTACTTGGCCCCTTGTTAGGCCCTCGTAGATCCCAACTCCTATCCCTTGATGTGAATCCCCCAACTAGTGCAAAATGAGGACAATTTGAGCCTAATGACCCCAATACAACTTCAAGAGCTCAAGAAAGCACTGGATTACATGGAAGCTAATAAGGCCCCTGGGCCTGACGGCTTTACAACACATGTTTATAAATCCTGTTGGCCAGTCATCAAGGAAGATCTGCTAAGAATGGTCTGAAAATACCAAAAATGTCTCAAAATCGGGGGAAGCACAAACTCAACATTCTTAGCGTTGATACTGAAAGAAAAAGGGGTGACCAACTTTAGTAGATTCCTTCCAATATACCTCTGCAACATGAGCTACAAATTAGTCACCAAAATCATCGCTAACATGCTTAATGAAATCCTACCAGGCATCATCCCGGAAAACCGAGGCAACTTCATCAAAGGAAACCAAATTCTGGACAACATAGTGCTGGTCCAAGAAGCAATTTATTCTAGCTGTCAGCATAAAGAGAAAGGTATGATCATTAAGCTAGACTTAGCCAATGATTTTGATAGAGTTAGACATGATTTCCTCTTCAAAGTAATGGGAAAAATGGGATTTGCCCAAAAGTTTATAAACTGGGTCAAAACTTGTATAACCGCTCTGTGGATCTCCCCGTTGGTGAATGGTCGATCAAAAAAGTACTTCCAAGCCTCCAGGGGACTGAGACAAGGGTGTCCATTGTCTCCTCTTCTGTACGCCATCCAAGCTTCGGTTCTAAGCTTCTAGCTAGATTACTGTCAGCAGATGTGTTCCCTCTTGGGACTCGTAATGGTGACAAACATCAAAGACATCAATCACACGTAGTTTGCAGATGACACCCTTCTCCTTGGAGGATCCATTGTCCTATCATCTAGAAACTTCAAGCAGGAGATCGATCGATACAAAGAAGTCTTAGGTAGAAAAATCAACAATCAAAAGAGAAAAGTCTACAGCTGGAATTGCTCACCAAGAGAGATGCTAGAAATCACCAGAGCTTTAGAAATGGAAGGATTAGTTACCTGGGATTCATTCAAATACCTAGGAATTCCAATTTTCAAATAAACCCCTAAGATTTTTTCATTGGCTTCCCCTCCTGGACAAACTAAATCTCTGCATTCAAGCATGGGGAGTAACATGGTTAAACCTCACAGAGAAAGTGGTCCTGCTGAAATCTGTCCTGACAAGTCTCCCAATCTACCAAAACTCAACCCTTCTTGTGCCAAAAACCACCGTCAACAAAATAGATACCCTGCTGAGAATATTTATGTGGGAAGGCAAAAAGCAAACTGAGAGGAAGCTCCACCTAGTAAGTTGGGAAAAAGTCAAGAATTTGATTCTATAAGGCGACCTTCAAATCAAAGACGTATCTACCCAAAATCTAGCCTTAGGGGCCAAAATTTTGTGGAACTTAATCTCCGACAAATCCTCCTGGAGCAAGAAAGTCCCATGGAAAAAATACTTTCTGAGGAGCGTATTAGATTCCTGGAACGCTCGCCGAAAGTTCTCAAAGGCTCGTCAATTCTCACACTATGTCTTAGTGCCTTAGATCACTTCAAGTCCAATCTGAATTGGATCCCTGGTAGCGAGAAATGCATAAGGGTCTAGGAGGACTCAATTTTAGGGGAACCACCGATTGACCACTAGGAAGGCTTGACCAATATAAAATCCTGGCTCCACTCCAATAACCAACTCTCACTATGGGACATGTCTAGATGGGAATTGAACGAGGCAAGAGGTTGGAAAGAATGGGACTTGGGGAACTATCCAGAAAGACTTGAAAACGAAGACATAATTTTGCTTGAGAAGCTGCAAGGGAAAGAACCCCTGAAAGCCTCAGCCAAGGACAAAAGAGGCTAGGGCACAACCACTGGAAATTACTATGCAACCGCAGGATACAAGGTTTTTTAGCAAATTCCATACGTTCCCCCAGATCCAACGTCGTGGAAAACAATCTGGTCCCACAAGTTGATCCCCAAAATTGACATGTTTACTTGGACGATGGCACATAAAAGCATTTTGATAAGTGGAAATTTAAGAAGAAGAGGTTGGCAAGGCCCCTCAAGATGCCCTCTTTGCATGACTGAAGAAGAAACAACTGACCATCTGCTACTCACTTGCCCCTATGCAAAAGAGGCCTGGGAGACTATTGTAAAGCTTGGTCCAGACAAATTTACTCTGCCCTCTAATACATCGGATCTCCTAAGAAGCTGGGTGAATCACTTCCTGTTATCCATGAGAAAAAAGGATCTCCTCAAAACAAGTTGGATGTGGCTTCCCAAATTTGTAATGTGGAAAATCTGGTTGGAAAGAAACAATAGGCTTTTCAATGAGAAAATTTGCAACCCAATCCAAGTGGCAACGAAGACAAAGACACTTCTGAGTGAGGCACTAGACGCGCAGACCAAGATCTAGAACGCAAAAAATTTGGAATCTAATGAAGATCAATGGCTAAAAGAGCTTGTCCCATACCATCAACACCGATTAGCCACCAAGTCAGTCTCAAGAGCAACCTGGGAAGTTAAGTTGGAAGAACAAGACTTCATTAAGTGGAGCTTCTCTCTAGAAAAGCACAGTTTGTTTTTTGACAGAGCTTCGAAAGGAAACCCAGGGGCAGTCGGTGGGGGCGGGATCCTCCTAGGCCCCTCGGGCATGCTGGGACTTGATTCCAACAACATGACGGAGGCGCTCACCCTCTGGCAGGGTCTTAGGCTAGCTGTTGCCAGAAACATTTAGAACCTGGAGGTCTTTGGAGACTCCAGGGTAATCATATAGGCTCTGAAGACATGAAGGAGGCCAAACAATCTCAGACTAGGACAAATTCTCAGGAAACTAACCCTTCTTCTACATAATTTCAAGGAGGTCAACTTCTATCACATCTTATGGGGGCTAAACACTCAGGTAGACTCCGAAGCAAATAAAGGAGTAACCATGAGCAAGGCCACACTAATAGTGAACGACGTTGAAACGCATGTACTTATCCTCTAGAAGTAGAGATTCCCAAAGGGACAAATGATACCCTCAGATGAACCATTGGACACTGTTTGTCAGAACAATCACTCAATCCTCTACAGGTAGATACCCGAATCCAAGGTTGATTCTCATGCAAGATCCAACACCTAGCGTTTGTGAGTACCCCTTCCGGTCAAAGCCAGGAAAGAAGGATGGAGGTCCTTACCGAGGGGCCAAGAATCATGTGAAGACTGTGCACGCATCGACTATTTCTTCGGCTGAGACATCAAGAGAGGTAGGAGCAGTCATTCAAGGCCAAGCTTAGGAAGCATATCGAGCGCTGAGAATTCATAGAACTCTCATTCGACTTCAATGGCCTCCAGCTCTAAGCCTAGGCAAACACTAGAAGAAAGGATGGGAGAAATGCAAATGGAGCTCATCAGGCTGAAGGCTGTGGCCAAGGATAAATCAAGGATCCTATTGAACAACGACATCGACGAAGAGCAAAGACGTGAACTTCTTGTCCAGGATATCAAAAACCTGCTTGAGGAACTGTCATCCAACTCAGATTCCCAATTCAAGTATGTTGCCAATGTGCATGGATATTTCGAGAATTGCCTAAGTAGGCTTGAAGCCAAAATAGATAACTTGTCTGAAGAATGGGCCAAAAAGAAGACTGCATAGGTGAAGAAAGACAGGGAGAAAAAAGCATTTAACATCCCAGGCTCCTATAAATTGGACTTTGACTCACCTTGGAAAGTCGAACCCTGAACTTTAGATATTAGTCTTAGTGGATTTCTTAAGTTGTAAAGCACCCAACAACTGGTTTGTCGACCCTTAATACAAATTAGTCATTATTGTAAAAAAAAAAAACTATTTGGCAATAACAATAAATAGAATAAATATACCAATTTGTTAATAATATTAATTGAAGGTGTGATAGATGTGTGAAATGAGAAATTATTAATAATATTAAAGTGTGATATATGAGTAGAAATGGAAAGCTTTCTACCATCCTTGTAGAAAGATAAATGGAAGACAATATGATATTTGAATTTTTACTCTTTTAATCTTTTTTAATATGATTATCCTTGTAGAAAGATAAATGGAAGACAATATGATATTTGAATTTTTACTCTTTTAATCTTTTTTAATATGATTTTTTTAAATCTTTTTTGTTTTTACTCAATAATACAATTAAAACATAAATTTTAAGTTGTAGATGCAATGTCAAGATACAAACTCAAACTATATTTTTTTAATGTTTTTTTGTTTTTACTCAATAATACAATTAAAACATAAATTTTAAGTTGTAGATGCAATGTCAAGATACAAACTCACACTGACATGAAGATGAGAGCTTGTTTGTAGATTAACCTACCTTGTTTAGGAGGGTTTTTAGACTTGTTTCTAGATAAACCTTGTCTAGAAGGCATTTTCTTCTATTTCTTTGAATTCTACCTCCACAATGGTATTGACTCTCTAGCATTTAGGCCAATTATGTCTTTCCTTCTTTTGTTCATAGGTTGCACCCAACGCCAGTAGAAGCATTCAACATCATGCAGAGACATCCGAACAACAACAATAACATCATGCAGAGACATCCCAACAACAACAATATCAACACTGCCATTGTTCTGCTGCATTTCATTTGCATTTTCATGCACTCTGTCCAATCAAAACATTCATATTATCCACATGCGTCTATCGAAAGGGAAAGGGAAAGTGATGGTAATTTTGGCACGAATACTAAGAGATATTAGTGTTTATTATCCACTCTATTTACGAAAGTTCACGAAGTGTTTATCAAGCTAATTATTTTTATTTTTATAAATTATTTTTTATATCAAAATAACTAAACTAAGTAATTAATTAATATCTAATTTTAATCAATTGATATTTTATTACAAACATTCTATCTTATTTGTATTGCTCAAATGAAAATATGCAAAATTTAATATTTAAAATTAAAATGAATGATAAGATTTTAAATTCAAACTTAATATCATTTCGATTTGTATTCTTTCATTATCTTGCATATTATAATCTTCTTACAATATGATCCCAACCTAGTGTAAAAGCTAAAGTGAAAATATATGAAATTTAATATTTAAAATTAAAATTAAGAATAAGATTTTAAATTCTTTATCATATGATTCCAACCTAGAGTAAAAGCTAAAGTGAAAATATGTGAAATTTAATATTTAAAATTAAAATTAATTTTAAGATTTTAAATTCAAACTTAATATAACTTAATCGATGTTAAAAGTTTAGTTTTTAAACTTTCTAAAGTGATAAATATGTAATTACTACAAGTATATTTTGAATTTTAAAAGTTCAATTCTTGTAATTGATTTTAAGTTACTTATATGTTTTTATAAGTAGTTTGAATTTTAAAAGTTCAATTTTTATAATTGCTTTTAAGTTATATATGTTTTTATTAGTCTCTGTTGAAGGTCTGGAGGGATTATAGCTATCGATAATTCATTGAATTCATATTAATTTGTCCTTTGACTATAAATTTTTGTGCAATCTCTATTGTTCAAACTAGAGAACTAAAAACATTATTTTTTATATAATAAAAAAAACTTATTTATCATCATCTCATTGGAGAATAGAATCAAAGTCTTATTTCCAGCTTCACTATTCCCAATGTTTTAAATGTTTACATATCCAAAGTTTTGAGCATCGACACTCTTTTTGAATTTTTATTATTTTTATTTAAATGTTTACATATCCAAAGTTTTGAGCATCGACACTCTTTTTGAATTTTTATTATTTTTATTTAAATGTTTACATATCCAAAGTTTTGAGCATGGACACTCGTTTTTAAGTACTTAAATAGGCCTAACACAATGCATTCTTTTTTAAATGTTTACATACTCTGAGACCCTTAAACAGGCATGACAGTCTTAAATGTTTACTTAACAGGCCTAACAGCCTTAAATGCTTAGTTAGCAGGCCTGTCACAATACATTTTTCTCCAATTTTTGCATACAATTTTGTATGCAGTGAATTTGGGCAATATTGTTGTCCATCGACACTCACATAGTCAACTATAATGATGGAGTTGCTTCTACATCATATGTTTCATATTTCTTCTGTATTTGGAATACAATCTAGTCATCATTGTAGATACATAGATTCTTCATTGGTTCACTAGTTGTTGCTTGCTCACTGGTTCGTTGGATGCTGCTTATTGTTGTTTGCTTCAACTTTGCAAAGTTAAGGTCATGTAGCTGCAATTAGACCTCTTGTTGCTTGCTCATTGGTTTGTTGTTTGTTGCTTGCTCTTGTTTGCTTCAACTTTGCAAGGTTGAAGTCTTGCACCCTTAGTTTGACCTGTTCTTGCACTTTGCAGGGTTGAAAGCATGCACCCTGGTTTGCTTCAACTTTGCAAGGTTGAGGTCCTGCACCCACAGTTGGACCTGTTGTTGCACTTTGCAGGGTTGAAATCCCGCACCCGCAATCGGACCCGCGATTCTGTCATTCAACATTCACGAGTAAATTTCAATACCATAGTTTCATTCCTATTTGTTGTTTACTCCTTACTATTTACAATTTGCAAGTAGGAATGTTCAATACTAGGAGGTGTTGAAAATAAAAATAAATATCAAAAAATCTAGAAATAACAACTGAGTGAAAATGCTCTTACAGAACATCCTTAAATATGACTACTAAGATCAAATAAACATGAATGTATTACTATCCCCAAAAAGTGTTGAAAAAGAAAGCTTGTTACCTTTGCAAAATGTTCTTGCAGAAGAAAACTGCAACTAGGTATAGAAGGGCTAAGTATGGTACAAAGCTAAGCAAACTGTAAGAAAATCCTACAACATTGTCAGGAATTATCCATCTTTATCAATGACATATTTTAGTAAGTTATAAAGAAAAATTTCCAGGACCTGAAATGCAAATCTTGGGTGGAGGATGAAGATAAAACACAAAACGACCCGAGTGAAAACATTAATTCTGATTTCAGAGTATCCCACCACATGATCAAATGAACTGAAAAACTAGGAGAAGACACAATCAATCCCAGACGATTACTACTCCAATTAGAACTCTTATAAGGGTTAAGACTTTCAATAGTTGCTGAGAAGACGGAAAAAAGATTGTTAAACTGTCAAATTTCTTTTGGCCATTGGGCTTGACACAAAGAAAATTGTTGGGATGGTATTTTGCAATTTCGTAACTAAGTGTTCTTATCATATTTGGAACAAGAAAACTTCTTTATACCATTGGCATAGATTATCCATATTGTATACATAATTCAATTATACAAGAGAAACTAATGTGGAAAAGACTAAGCACTTTTCACATTTGATCAATTCACATATCAAAACATTCAGAATAACATATAGGTGCAGAGTCACTTCTTGAACTATTACAGGACCATAGTCTAAGATATTTTCCTATACATGTGGATAAAAACGCTTAAAATGGCTAAAATAGATCAATACCCATATATTGGATCTTGTCAGGTCCTTCTGATGATTCTTGTTATGCTGCAATTGCATAAACAAGAGAAATTAGAGGGAGATAAAAGTTGATAGCTTCAATAATCTGTTTTATGCATTCTGTTACATTCACAGAGCCAATGAGGATTATCCGTCACAGTGGTTCATATAAGAACAAGACATAAAAATAATAGGCAAATCCATGTAAATCTTATCGGATTCATTATTTGAGCAAACTTAGAGATGGTTCAACAACTATATCCAAACAATGGAGGAACGTGAAAAATACTAAAACAAAAAATGCATGAAAAAAAATCAAAATGCAGTTTAGTGACAAAAGTCATATTTCTTCTTGATCTCCTTTGTTGGCAAGTTAAATTCTTAGTGAGAATTGGAGTTTGAACACTGGTTTCTTTGTAAATTATGGGATGTGGATCGGTAGGCTTGTGACAAACAAGACGTGTAATCGCAGGATTAGGGGGATTATCAATAGGTTCGGGAAAATCAAGGGGTACTGGCGGATTAGGCTGAGGGTCCACAGGTTTTAACCAGTACAATACTATTCAAAACCTCTTAAAACAACTGACAAGATTTTTTATTGCATGGATCATACCTTACATCTTCACATACTCAACGTTGGGATGGTATTGGTTTACCCTCTTGTGCAGTCATTGCAAGTTGCTCTATCAACTCAGGTATGGTACTAAATCACCCTCTTGTGCAGCCATTGCAAGCCATTTTGTTCATTGCCTATATTTACCAAAGGGATAAAATGTAGGGGTAAAGGGTAGAAAAACAATTCTAGATTAGGATTGGATCCCAATGACAAAGGTGTAAAGACAAATGATAGTGCATAAGGTAACGAAGAGCTTAGGAAGGTGAAAAATGGCTTGTAGATGTGGGCATATTTGAGGACCTTATCTCTTCCACAGATAGTTATTATTTGCGTGGATGAGACATGGTTAACCACATGTCAGGGTTTGCAGCATGGTGGACACTTAGCACCGACGAGCTTTGGTTATTGTTTGTGTTTGATTAAATTAATCTAGTTAGTTGTCTTTCAGAGTCCCACGTGGATGGTGGCCAGTATTCATTTATTGCACGTGTCCATACTACTCTGGCCCCGTACTACTTCGGGAGTTATACAAATTCTGCATTAGGAAACTCCGGAAGTGTCGAAGAGGCGAAGTCCTTAAGTCCTTAATAATGATGGTTAAAGTAATCTTAGTTTAATTAATAGTAGGCACGAGTTAATGACTCTGGGAGAAAGTCACTCCGTGAGACTTTCACATTTAGAAACTCACGAAGTCCTGAGTTGGCGCCATGTCTAAGTATGGTTAGAAGAATTCCAAAATTCGGCCGAATGATAAAACTTTAGCAGGGGTGCTAAAGTAGCAGGGTCACCTAGATCGCCAATTGCAAAATTGATCGACGACTCAGATTCATTTTGGAAATAAAAGGCACCTGAATGTTAATATCCTAAAAGGGTTCCTAAATTGAAACCATGGTATAGCTTGAGAAGAAGTTGCATACACATTCAGTTATCTACAATGACCTCAAACAACGCGTAGGCATGTCAATGCTCGATACAAAACCCACCTCTGTCACATCCATACTGACATACAAAAAAGGAAATGAGATGTTCTCCTCATATTTTTGTTTCTGAAACCATGCGTTTAGTGCATTTTCGAGGCTGTCCCCTTTCCAATCACATATGCCCACTTTCATGTCCTGGACATTATACCATATCTCTTTGGAAAATGGCAATGCACAAGGATTTGTGAGATGAATTCATAGTTTTCATTGTGGAGCAAGCATCTTCAAGGACCTTGCATCCCCTTCTTTGCAGATTATGACAGGGAAAGATTGTATTCTCTAAGGCAAGCCACATATAGCTGTTAGTTTTATGTTGGACTTTGGGTCTTCCAAATAATCTTCCATCACTAATTCCACATCTGGACCTCATCTTGTAGAAATTATTCTTTGTAACCTAAATGGACAGTTCATTGATCTATCCGAGGACGAGTGCCCCAGTGCCCAATCTTAGAATATCTTCTTCATCTTGTAAGATAATTGAAACCTTGATAAGTTGTGCTATGTGTTGGTTCCATTCATGTAGTAGAGGTCCATGAACACCTAATTCTTCCCCTTTTGTTTATCCCACAAACCATCTATGTGAGTGTTCTGAGTGGGAGACATCAACAAGTCGTTTCAGATCTGTTTAGTGTTGATTTGTGAAGAGTGAGAATGAAATTAAATGATTAATATGATTGTAAGGCTATATACAATGACTACCGTAACACTTATAAGGTGCACAACTAAAATAAGTTCTAAAATTATATGTCTTAAATACTTAGTCTTTGTACTGAGCAAATTTATACTATTGTTCTATTTGCATTATCTCTTCTATATGGTTGAGCACTAACTATATATTTGTTTCTTTGTCGTATGCTATAAAAACCACAGATCACTTAGTTTGAAACGAAAAAGGTTGAAGGATACATAGCAAACTTGGTATGCACTCCCGAACTAATAGTCATCTTTTTTGCCATTTGCATATTATCTAAACATAACTAAGAAACATCTTGAAAATCACAACTTCAAATATGGAGCAAGTAATAGATGTTGAGTGTTATCAAATAGATGCAGAAACCATTGTACATGAAAACATCGACCAGGTATTGCATAAAAATGCCCTTTTCATATTAGATACATTCCCATATACTGTGAGAGATTTCCTCTTCAATGCATTTCAAGTTCTATTTCACTTATGTTATTCCTCGACCAAGATGTGCAATGGATTGATAGATCATTTCTTGGATTGTTTATAAAACGACAACATTGAGGCATTAGAGTCGTATCAATACGAATTGGCATCTGATTTTCTTTGCCAATTTCATGGAATACATAATGTTAGTATGTATCTTTCAAAGATGCAGTTGTCTGCATCTGCAAATCTGCTTCCACGTGAGAGAGGACTTTGGGGAGATACATTTTTTATATGGTGGCTAGCCAAGTGGTTGAATATATCAATTGGAATTTGGTCATTAACAAGAAAAATAAGTATCTATTATTCAACAAAACTGTATCTAGAGATCTATATTGCATCTTGTTCCATGATGCCAATCCTCAAAGTGGCCATTATGAACCACTACTCTATAAAAAAATATCCATATCCAATCTTGGAGGACCTGATATTTACTTGTCCCTCTGATGCAGGAGCATCGTCAAGAAGCACGTATGGTAGGAAAAATCGATGCCCGAGAATCATTTCAGAATCTCAAACCTTGGGAGTTACTACGAATCTTTTGGAGTTGATTAGAAAAATGAAAGAAGATCAAACACTTGGGAGTGGATGATCTTAAGTGATCTGGGAGTTTCACCCTGAGTCTTGAATGTAACTGAACTTAGGTAGCAGTTAGATTTTTTTTCGTTTTTTTTAGTAGATGAGTAGTCGGGGGGAATGCTAAGGACCCTCTGAGATAAATAGAGGTTTTGTACGCCCAAATGAGGCTGCTACGAGTTAGTAGGAATTTTATCAGGTGTAGCCATTTACTTTTGAATGAATATGACAGAGGAAATTTGACTCAAATGCATAACACTGTTACTGTTTGTAATTCTCTGTTATTTTGTTTTCATAAATGAATGAATTTCATTATGAATGGATGAAACTATGAATGTTAGTATAAGTTTCAATTTTTTCTCTTTTGTTGAGTGAGTACAAGGTGCACACAAAGAACGCAAGGAGTGCGTGACGAGATCTGTCTCAATTCTGAAGCTCAGAAGAGATAGCATGGAACTTTCCATTTCAAGGAGTGAAAATCAACTGCTACAAAGTGTGCACAGTCACCTGCAAGAACCAAGTCTTGTGTAAGAATATGTTGCAAGGATTGCACATATTTGAAATTTAGCTAAGTGTCAAAGGGAATCCATAAGAGTCAAATCCAAGAAATGTGAAATTTCAACTTGATCATCGTCGTTGATCCAAGGAAAGATTTGGACTGTCAATCTAGCACCATCGCTAATTCAGGTATCGGGAGAACGGAGGGAAGGAGACTCCCAAAGTTGTGAAACGTGAAATCCCGACTTGATCATAGTCATTGAGGCAAGGAAAGATCTAGACCATCGATCTAGCACCATCGCTAATTCGGGTATCGGGAGAACGGATGTAAGGAGACTCCCAACATCGCGAAACATGAAACCACAACTTAATCACATCCGTTGATCCAAGGAAAGACCTGGATCGTCAATCTACTACTATCGGAGAATCAAAGATAGGGAAAATGGAGGTAAGGGAACTCCCAAAGCCGCGAAACGCGAAATCACGACTTGATCACATCCATCAATCAAAGAGATTCGTGAGTCATCGATCTGACGCTCACAAATATCGAGAAATCGGGGACCAGGATAACGGAGGTGAACGAACCCCCAAAGTCGTGAAATCGTGAAACAATTGCAGCTGTCGATCGAGGAAATCGCAGGATCGTCATATTTGATCTTAGGGAGGATTCGTATATCGAGAGATCAGGACTCAAGAGAGTTGGGTGACTTGGAAACAGAACACCTGAGGTCCCAAAGCACAAAGCACCTTTTGTTAGGCATACGATCACAGCCTTTGGTCGCATGAGAGAAACTTGTGCTTGGTGCTTGTTCGCACGACGAAGTTTCATGAGAAGGAACTGTGGATGATTCTTGAAGATCTTAGCAGAGAATCGAAGAGTTGTTCCAGCTCAAAGATTGAGAAGATCCAAAGACCAAGAGGTCAACAGACCTTGTTGAGGTAGGGGCACTGCATCAAGTGGTATCAGAGCAGGTTTTCATTTGTAGATTTCAGGCAAAGGAGATAAAGGATATGAAAGAACTTGAAGCTATACTTTGTGTGTGAGAGGCAGTTGACACAATGCCATCGAGGAGACGGGCGGAACAACCTTTAGACAATCGGGTTGTAGAAAGGGAGATGTGAGAGATTCGTGCAATTGTTATAGGAAAATCTCCCTGCGGACAGGTAGATCGCCTCTAAGAGCTTGACCCTAACTCTAGACAGAAAATGCTTAACATGGACACTGACTTCCTTTCAAATCTATCTAAACTAACACATGAG
>JASDQU010436806.1:166299-200021 GCA_032191745.1 Picea mariana
ACTCTCCTTCGGCTGACTGTGAGTTTTCTCCAAGATCATAAGTTTCATATCTTCAGTTCTTCCCCCTTTCCACCATCATAGAGCTTGTTTATATAGGTTAAGAGGAGCTTAACCTCTTGAGTTATATTTAGAACAAGTTGGGAACCTTCTCCTTAGATCAGGGATTTCTTGATGAAACCAAGAATTCGAACACAACTGCCTCCTAATCTCGAAAGATCCTCCCCTTATTCTCCTCAACGGGCTAACTACTGCCTCAGATTAGGCAGCACTCCCTTAGAAGGGGCATCAGAGCGCTGTAGCACTCCCTGGTAAGATTTAGGGGGGTGACAGCGCTTTCAAGATGAGCATTGCTCCTTCAGAGGGGGCTAGGGAGCATTATAACGCTTCCTGAATCCTTGTAGGGGAGCACCAACGCTTCTAGGGCTGAAGTGGGGGAGCACTCCCCCTCAAAACCTTTGTTTCAGGACATTCTTCAGGTGTCAAGATTTATTTGACTTCAGTAAACCAGTTCTCCTCCTTCAAATCAAGCATATGAGATGTTATAAGTGTCTCCTTAGTGTCGTTGACATGACAGTATGTCTGAACATCATTTATGACACTTGTGACCAACTTGCGACACTTGCAAAAGTTGTAAGGAAGGTGCGACACTTACGACAATTGAGAGGGACATGCGACACTTATCCAGCTGAGTAATATTGACATGTAACAGCAATATTGGAGGCGATGGAGGTAGCGCAAAGAAGAGCACCTAATGTTGGAAACATTAGTGATGCAGAGAGTGAAGAAGTAGAAGTTGAAGAAGCTGTAGGAGAGAATTTTGCTGAAGAACGCTTGATAAGAGCAGTTGTCATATAGGGAGCTAGAGCCAAGATAGAGGTCCCAATATATGAAGGAAATTTGGATGTTGAAGAGCTGCTGGATTGGGTACGATCCATGGATAAATATTTCGACTATGGAGACATCGATGAGCAGAAGAGGGTGAGACATGTTGTCACTAGACTCAAAGGACATGCAACACTATGGTGGGATGAACTTTAAGCTGAGAGGAGAAGCAAGGGAAAACAAAAGATAAATAATTGGGACAGAATGGTAGCCAAGCTGAACGAAAAATTCATGCCCAAAGATTACCAGATCAATCTGTTCAAGAAATTATAGAACCTGAGATAGAAGGGTATGACAATTAAAGAATACACAGAGGAGTTCTACAAGCTGAACATCAGAACTGGACAAAGAGAGAAGGATGAAGAAAAATTTGCCAGGCATATAAATGGCCCGAGATATGAAATCTAGGATTAGTTCAACACAATGTCGGTAAGGAAAGTGGAGGATGCTTATCAGTTTGCACTGAAGGCGGAGGAGATGTTGGCCAGAAAACAAAATCAACAAGGCATAGGTAGAAGCCCAGTTTCGAACAAAGGCAAGGTAGTTGCCCAAGACAAGGCACAAAAATCCAAAGATGAGACTGAGAAACCTCATAGTCACTTGGAAAGAGGAGGAAGTTTCCGAGGAAGACAAGATGGTGGAAGAAGTTCTTCCAGAGGAAGATGAAGAGGTAGAGGAGGAGAAGTGAGATGTCACACCTGTGGAAAGACATGACATAGGTCTTGGGAATATCTCGAGAGAAAGAAAGAAGGAGAAGGTGAAGCTCACATTTCAGAAGCACGGAGAATAAATGTTGAAGCAAAAGGAGCATAGGATGGAACATCCTTGATGTTGAGAAAATTTATCTTAAAACTAGAGGCAGAAGTTGAGAAGCCAATGTAGAGAAACAGTCTCTTCAGGACAGCTTGCAAGACTAAGGACAGAGTCTGCAAGGTGATAATTCACAGTGGGAGTAGTGACAACTTAGTATCCACAGAGATGGTGGAGAAATTAGAGTTGGATACAACTGCACATCCAAAGCCATACAAAGTCTCATTGTTGCATAAAGGACACCAGGTAATGGTTACTAACCAATTCTTGGTTGAAGTTAAAATAGGAGGATATAGAGATGAAATTATATGGGATGTAATTCCCATGTATGTATGCCATATTTTGTTGGGAATACCATGGAAGTTTGTCAAGAATGTCATTCATGATGGGAGGAAGAATACATACATCTTGGAGAAGAATGGTAGGACACACATGTTGCTGCCAATAGAGGAGAAGAATGCGAAAGAGGAAACCAACACAAGAATACTTCTCATGAGTGGGAAGGAACTCTTGAAAGAAGTCAAGGAAGAACAGGAGATGCAGTTCCTTGTCATGAGGAAACCTAGAGTTATCCTTACAAGTACTTCGATGGATTATTTTCCTAAAGAAGTTCAAGAATTGCTGGAAAATTTCACTGACATAGTGGCGGATGAGATGCCAAACTCATTGCCACCCATCAGAAGTATCAACCATCATATTGACTTGATACCAGGATCAAGTCTTCCAAACAAAGCAACATACAGACTGACACCTCGATAGAATGAGGAGGTAAAGAACCAATTCCAAGAATTGTTAGACAAAGGGTTGGCCAGAGAGAGCTTGAGTCCATGCGCAGTGCCAACTGTGTTGAGTCCAAAGAAAGATGGAGGATGGAGAATGTGCACATAATCAAGAGCCATTAACAAGATCATCATTAGGTATATATTTCCTTTGCCAAGAATGGATGATTTAATGGACTGTCTAAGTGGATCAAACTTCTTTTCTAAGATAGATTTGAAAAGTGGATATCCCCAGATAAGAATGAGAGAAGGTGATGAGTGGAAGACAACCTTTAAGACAAATGAAGGTTTGTATGAATGGCTTGTTATGCCATTTGGCTTAACCAATGCCCCGAGTACTTTTATGAGGTTGATGAATGAAATACTAAAAGATTTCATTTGAAAGTTTGTGGTTGTGTATCTGGATGATATACTGATCTTTAGCAGGACTAAAGAGGAGAATTTGAGGCACCTGACATTAGTGATGAGGAGACTACAATAGGAGAAGTTTTTGATAAATCTGAAGAAGTCCTCTTTTATGAAGACAAAACTCATTTACTTTGGTTTTGTGATCTCTTCAAATGAGATGAATATGGATCCAAAAAAGGTGAAAACAAGCAAAGAATGGTCGTCACTGAGAAGCATGTTTGAGGTAAGAAGATTCCATGGATTAACAATTTTTTATAGGAATTTCATCAGAGATTTCAGTGGAATTTGTGCACCAATGATGGATATAGTGAAGAAGAATCATAAGTATTTTAAATGGACAGAGGAGGCAGAGAGGAGCTTCAATACACTGAAGGAGAATATAACAGAGCGACCAATTCTGGTCTTACCAAATTTTGAAAAGACATTTCAGGTGAGATGCGATGCAAGTGGAGTTGCAATCGGAGTAGTTTTGAGCTAGGATAATAGAGCGGTTTCCTATTTCAGTGAGAAGACGACTTAGACTAAGATACAATACTCCACATATGATAAGGAATTTTATGCCATAATTCAAGCCCTAAAGAAGTGGAGACATTACCTTGTCCCATAGGAATTTGTCTTGTACAGTGATAAACAAGCTTTACAATTCATAACCAGACAGGAAAAATTGAATCAGAAGCATGCAAAGTGGATTGAGTTTATGAAGAATTTTACTTTTGTCATAAAACATATTGTTGGGAATGCTAACAAATTTGTTGATGCATTGAGCAAGAGATGTTTGATTCTACAGGAATTTCAGGTGAAGACCTTGGGGTTTCAACACCTTAAGGAAATGTATAATGATGATCCAGATTTCAAGGAGGCATACAAAGCATGCGCAAATCCTGTGATGAGAGATAGGATCTAGTGGGAAAAGTATATGATTCAAGAGGGATTATTGTTCAAGGAAAATCAATTGTGCATACCAAAATGTTCAATGAGGGATAACCTTTTGAAGGAGAAGCATAGTGGAGGATTGGATGGAAATTTCGGCCATGATAAAACATTCACACAGTTGAGTAGTTCATACTATTGGCCAGGTATGAGGATGGAAGTGTTGAAATTTGTGAACAGATGTAGAATCTGCCAACATGCAAAAGGAACAAGACAAAACACTGGATTGTATCAACCATTGCCAATACCAGAGAGGTCTTGGGATGTGATAAGCATGGATTTTGTGTTAGGACTGCTAAGAACGCAAAGAGGACGTGATTCCATATTTGTGGTGGTGGATAGATTTTCAAAGATGCCACACTTTATCCCATGCCAGAAGACCAATGATGCAACATATGTTGAAAATCTGTTTTTCAAAGAAGTTGTCAGACTCAAGGCCTACCTAGAAGCATTTTCTCAGACATAGACACAAAATTTGTTGGTCACTTTTGGATAACATTGAGGAAGAATTTGGGGATAGATTTATCCTTCAGCTCAACTTATCATCCTCAGAAAGATGGATAGACTGAGGTGGTAAACAGAGTTTGGGAAACTTATTGAAAAGTCTGGTTACTGAACACCATAATCAATGGGATCAGATTATGTCACAAGCAGAATTTGCATACAATGACTCACAAAACAAGAGCACTGGAAAGAGCCCATTCCAAATATTGTATGGAATACAAACCAGGGGAGTATCCGAGTTGAGAGACTTGGGACAAAGTGATATCAAAAGTGTTGGAGAAGAATATTCTGTTGCAGAAATGCAGAAGCTCCATAGCCAGATCAGAGGACAATTATAGAACTTGAGCCAAGGGTACAAGTCCATACTTGATCAACATCATAGAGAACTTCAATTTGAGGTGGGATATCAGGTTTTGGCACATTTCAGGAAAGAAAGGTTCCCTAAGGGAACATATAACAAGTTAAAAATGAAGAAGATAGGGCCATGTAAGATCGTGAGGAAGTTTTATGCAAACACCTATGATATTGAGTTTCTAGATGATGTGGGCATATCTCCCATATTCAACGTTTCAAACCTGTATCCTTACTAGAAAGATGATGCAGAGGGATCATAAGATCAAGATAAGATTCGGTGGGAGAAACAAATTCCTATAGTAGAAAAACCACAAATGGAGAAGATCGTTGATCAGAGAATTGGCAAGAAGACCAGGACGAAGACCTATCTTGAATATATGGTTAAGTGGAAGGGACACCTGACAGAGGATTCCAGTTGGGAAAATGAAGCTGATATCCAGAAGCATGGAAAGTTGGTGCAGGAGATCATGGAAAGGAGTCCATGAATTTTTTTCCAGGGGGAGTATGATGTAGGAGCATCATCAGCAAGCACACGTGGCAGGACAGCTCGACGCCTAGGAATCATTTTGAAATATCAAATGCTAGGAGTTATTGTGAATCTTTTGGAGCTTATTGGAAAAACAGAAGAAGATCAAACGCTTGGGAGAGGATGATCTCGAGTGATCTGGGATTTTCACCCTGAGTCTTGAATGTAAACGAACTTAGGTAGCAGTTAGAGTTTTTTTTGTTTTTCTGAGTAGATGAGTAGTCGGGGGGAACCCTTAGGACCCTCTAAGATAAATAGAGGTTTTGTATGCCCAAATGAGGCTGCTACGAGTTAGTAGGAATTTTCTGAGTTTTGAGTTATTGGTTTGACATTAGTTGTATCCATTTACTTTTGAATGAATATGACAGAGGAAATTTGAATCAAATGCATAGCATTGTTACTGTTTGTAATTCTTTGTTATTGTGTTTTCATAAATGAATGAATTTCGTTATGAATGGATGAAACTGTGAATGTTAGTATAAGTTTCAATTGTTTCTTTTCTATTGAGTGAGTGCAAGGTGTGCACATAGAAAGAAAGGAGTGTGTGACGAGATATGTATTGATTCTGAAGCTCAGAAGAGATAGCATGAAAATTTCCCTTTGCAAGGAGTGCAAAGTGACTGCTGCAAAGTGTGCATAGTCACCCGCAAGAACCAAGTATTGCGTAATAATCTGCTGCAAGGATTGCACAGATTTGAAATTCAGCTAAGTGTCGAAGGGACTCCATAAGAGTCAAATCCATGAAACGAGAAATCCCAACTTGATCACCGTTGTTGATCCAAGGAAAGATCTATACCATCGATCTAGCACCATTGCTAATTTGGATATCGGGAGAATGGAGGTAAGGAGACTCCCAAAGTTGCGAAATGTAAAATCTTGACTTGATCACAGTCGTTGGTCCAACGAAAGATCTGGACTGTCGATCTAGCACCATCACTAATTCGGGTATTGAGAGAACAGAGGTAAGAAGACTCCCAAAGTCATGAAATGTGAAACCCTGACTTAATCACAGCCGTTGATCCAAGGAAAGACCTAGATCGTCTATCTAGCGCTATCGAGGAATCGGGGATCGCGAGAACAGAGGTAAGGGGACTCCCAAAGATGTGAAATTCAAAATCATGACTTGATCATGGTTGTTGATCGAAAAGAGTCGTGATTCATTGATCTAATGCTCACAAATATTGAGAAATCGAGGACCGAGATAATGGAGGTGAACCAACCCCCAAAGTCGCAAAATTGTGAAATGATCACAGTCATCGATCGAGGAAAGAGTAGGACCGTCAGATTTGGTCTTAGGGAGGATTCATAAATTGGGATATCAGGACTCAAGATAGTTGGGTGACTTGGAAACAGAACACCCAAGGTCCCGAAGCATGAAGTGTCTTTTGTTAGGCATGCAGTCACAGCCTGTGGTCGCATGAGAGAAACTTGCACCTGGTGCTTGTTCGCATGACAGAGTTTCATGAGAAGGACCTATGGATAATTCTTGAAGATCCTAGCAGAGAATCGAAGAGTTGTTCCAGCTTGAAGATTGAGAAGATCCAGAGATTGGGAGGTCAATAGACCCTGCTGAGGTAGGGGAATTGCATCACCCTCACCTACAAATACCTTCAATCCCATTGGAAATGAATTATGCATCATATGCACTCTCATGGATTACACATAGCAACAACTAGTACATCTATTTGTGGAGATAGTCTGCTCAATGCAATTTTCTATTTGATAGCAACAGAGTTTGATGTGAACTCATTACACCTTTATACTATGCAGTCATTTTGCAATGCAATTATAGGTGGAAGTCAACAGGCATTTAACTGCTTGCATCAACACCTTCTACCATATCTCATAGAAAGTATGCTGGTTGTTGGAAGTTCTAAACAATACCTTGTAAACATGGCAATTCCATATGAGAAAGGAAATATAGAGGGTCAGAAATTTTGTTTGCAGTGGATATATATCATATTCAGAGTAAATATCCAGGTCTGGTCAACCCTTTCAAATGGTATTGTCCATTTCTACTGTATTGATTCAAACTACAATCAAAGAATTGACTTCATATCGTCGAAAAAAGATACGCCACACATCCATTATCAACCTTTGATAAGAAATAATTCTAGCTCAAGATTCATTGTCCATTCCAACCAAACCGTATCGAATCTACATAAGTGTCGCATATTGTCTAATCCCGATGAAACTCATCCCAATTGTCATCAGATCATAGAGAGCTTAAAAAAAAAGCGTAGACTGACTTATCACAAATTGAAAAAGGTCATACATGAAATAAATAAATACATTAGTGCACTTCCTTCTAGACCTATGAATTGTATTATCGATCATCATGAGGTGAAAGGGAGCTTGAGCAAGAAACAAAAAGTCACATATCACAACCTAAAAAAAATTGTGCGTGCACAACACGAGTGCATTTACACACTTCCCACTGAACACAAACATCGCATGTATAATGAAAAAGACCATCACCCTTTGCATCATCAACATGGTGAGGAGGCAATGCTCGTAACAAATGTCGACTTCACCTTGAACATGGCTTGTCAACAAGTGAAACTAGTTTCGATTGGAAACCATAAGTTAACCTACCACATGTTGAAAAAAAAATTACGTGAGAGAAACAGGTGCAGCTACATATCCCACAGTGATCATGATACTGACCGAGGGGGAAATATCACATATCGTAAATTAGAACCAACACTGTGCAATGCTAGCATTGAAAACCAACGAACACTTGCTATGCATCCTCGTCTAGGAAAAAGAGATCCAAAGCAGACCTATATGAAACAAATTGAAGACACTCCTTGCATTGCATGTGCAATTTGCGAGGAATTGAATTTTGCAAAGAACATTAAGTCTTTCACCCCTGACTTGCAAAAAGAATACATTAGCTTTCCACTAAATGATAGAACATTTTCCACTAGCAAAATTTTTCTTCCATGCAAAAGATCACTTGAAAATGGAAAAATGCCACAATTTGCAACACCTGACCAAATAAGATGTAAAACACCACTACCAAATGTAAGTACACTTACAGAAATTGAAGGGAAACTTGTATCTCTACTAATTTCATTTGCACAAATCAAACCCTAGGGCTATAAACGACCCAAAATGTGCTTAACAGGATCAATTATTAACGTGTCTGTCCAACTAGATGTTGTCCAAAAAGCGATGCCACAATTCATGAGAGAAACAATGATGATTGTCTATCTCTCAAAATATTTTTGCAATACAAGAATGCATACTAGACATGTAGAGTGTGTGTACACATTGTCATGAAAGCATTAAAAGAATCATGTTCCAGGGCCATGTACAAAGTTGAAAACATTTGTATAAATGAGAACTGGAACCATTTTCTTGAACAAGGAAATGACAACTCTGCACAAACTTTCAACACTACTAGTGAATTTGATACAAGCGATGAATCAGAGAATGAAAGACCTATTGATACACGGATTCATTGACTCACAACCCATTCATGACTTGCAAGACAATATTGTCAAAATCGCACCTACTGAAGGGAAACGTCCACTTGGAATATTCAAGGACAAATTTGCAGAGGAAATGAACTTCCCAACACTTTTCTATGGAGATCCATGTGCCAGTGGCATCACAGAATGATTCAACTACCAAAAAATAGTTCGATGGGAACTGCTACATGCAAGCAGTGACTTCTCTTGTCACATAACAAATTTGTTTTTCAAAACAATGCGCATAATAATTAAGAAAGTGCTCTCTTGCATATGGGTACAGATAACAAAATTTCAGCTACGAGGAAGAAAGTTATTGGCCAGATATGTCAAGTACAAAGAAAACCTAGAAAAAATCCTAAAATCTGATATTGGATACATAGATTTTAAAAACATTCGCATCTCTTCTGACTACTTGCAACAAAACAAGAAAACTATATTTGAAATGATCTGACAATTGGGACCTCCAAATGTTTTCATCACATTTACAAGTGCATAACATCACTGGGGTTCATTGGTGACTATGGTGTCTGCATTATATAGGAATAGGAAAAGGAAAAAACAAACTAAGACATTGGAAAATGATGACATTGACTACCTCATAAGAAAATACCCAGTGAAATGTACTTGTTACTATAGACATAAAGTAAATGATTTGAGGCAATTGATATGTCATGATGAAACTTTCTTCAGAAGAATATCATACTACTATTTTTTAACTGAGTTCCAAAATAGAGGGAGTGAACATGAACACACATTGTTATGGATAGAGGATGCACCAGTCTATGAAAATGAAAACAACTCACAAATCGAGCAGTTTCTGGACAAATACATAACGTGCAACATAGATCATTCGGATCTAGAACTTGCCAAAGTTCATAGACATTACCATACAAAAAGCTGTAAAAAATGAAATAATTCACATTACGGATACAACTTCCCTATGTCATCGATGAGTAAAACAAGAATCATAGAACCAATTATTTTAGAGGACAATTTTCTCATTGAAAAATCAAAATTTTTGGTCACATTTCTAGAACAACGAGACTTCGATGAATTAATGAGCATCGAAGACTTCTTGGCAGAACTAAATCTAACAGAATATGAGTATATCCAAGTGATACAATCTACACTTAAACAACCAACAATTTTCCTTAAACAAAAACTTTCACATATTTGGAACAACGGTTTCTCCAAGGACATGCCAATTACGTGGAATGAAAATACAGATGCGCAATATGTCCTCAATACATATGTTGTAGCATCATATTGTGCATCGTACATGACAAAGGTTAACAAATCTATGACAAGTGCATTCAGAAGAATATGCAGAGAACATGAAAAAGTCAAATTGATGCTATGCAAATGATATGTACATTTGGAAATACCTGACTTAATCTTCAACAAATGTCTTCTTAGCAAGAAATCCACATCGCACTTTCCTTGCCTCTGAACTATATTTCGAGGAAATGTGTCTTCATAAACACATCTCCACTTGACACATGCACATTCATGCTTAAACCACCATCTTTTCTAAAACAAGAGCCTCATAATTCAGAGGACGTGATATGCCACTCTATTATTGATGTTGGCCCTTGACCAAGTTTTGGGAGATTCTTGGTCATAGTGACCTATTTTGGGACTTTGACAGCCTGTCGAAGGAGGAGCGCAAGACAAAGCAAACATTACGGGATCTTAGCCCACTTTTAGATCATTTTTGGGTTTTTGGGAATATGTAACGGGAATGGGATGTCAGTCCATGGGTTTACCTGTGTTTAAGCCTATTTTGTATGTATAAATAGAAGGCTAGGCAATGTAAGAATTAGTGGAATAGTGCATATATGTGATGTGAATGTATGCTAAGTGCAAGAAGAGTCTATAAGTTCTTAGTGCATGATTGTAAGAGACTTGTAGAGCTAAGTGCAGGTCCATGTAACAGATTGTGGAAGGATGAGTGCTATAATGCAAGGAAGAAGGATCTAGCGAGTTGCGAAGATCTTTTGTCCTGTGCGGAGTAAGGGTTTTGATGGCTTTGTGCTTGTAACCAATTGACTAAACATAATAAAGAAGAAGAGTTGGTGGAAGTAGCCCCAGGGTGGGGGTGAACCACGTAAACACTGTGTTGTCTTGCTTTGTGCTTGTCTGGATGTGTTTATATCATATTTTGCTAAGTCCTTTGAGATAATTAGATAGATTTGCTTATGCTTAGTTCTAATGATGTATAAGAATGTTAGATCTAATATATATGAATGTGTTGAGTGCTTGATCTGCTATATCTGACCTATCTATTTATGTTAAGTGCTTAAGTATGTTATATCAATGTGAATGTTGCAAAGCCCTGTTTTATCAGCGAAGTAATTATTGATTGTATATCGAGGAATTAACGGTGCTAAGTGCTTTATTAAGTATTATAATCACAGATCTGTGTCCCAACTAAGGTTGCAGACACCTGAGTCTTGCAACCACCCCCGCCTCTACCTCGGGTGAGACTTCATCTGCTTCTTAGGTGTTGCCGAAACGGTTGATAGTTAGGGCTTTGTTGGTGTGTTGTTGTAGCGTTGAACCCTGGGTTTGCCCCTGCGGGAAAAAATGGTTCCGTTGTTGAGACCTGAAACTGTGATTGCTGGGAACCGAGAAAGAAGAAGCTTTGTGTAAAGATCCATCCTGAAATTGTGAAAGCTATATGCGTAGATCTATGCCCTAGTGCACAGTATTCTACTTGACTCATAAATCTCTATGCTAAAATAAAGAAGCCCGATCTGAAGAAAAGAGGTCGGATCTGAAAAAAAGAAGCAAGATCTGAAAGCTTTGTGCTCTAAGAAAGGCAAAAGTGAGAATTTCTGATTAAAAGAGGTATGATTTACAAGCTTTGTGCTCTGATAAAGGTAAGAGTAGTTAAAAGTTTTAGAACTAGAAGCTTTGTGCTCTGTAGAAGTAAGATAAGTGGAAATTTTTGTTTCTAGAGTATGGATCTAGGTATGTTTAATAGAGTCTATCCTAGTTTGAAATCTAGGGTATTAATAGATGAAAGAAGATTCGATATGAGTAGATCTAATAAGAATAGTGAAAGATATGTTATACCTATGCATAAAAAGAATGTTTGGACTAATGAATGGATGCAGGATCCCATAAATAATTTATTGCAGGTTAGCTCCTATGATCCTAGCGTGCAGTACAAGAGAAGATGGGGATCATTTAAAAGAAAGAGAGGATTAACCCTCTGTTACAACTGCAGAAAATTGGGACATCTTGCTAAGGCATGCCCTGAGAGAATACCTGGTTGTCTTTGTTGCAAAGATATGTACCATGAAGTGTTGGATTCCCCTAGAATGATTGCTAAGATTGAAAGTATGAACATAAGACAAGAAAACCCTAAGGAAGATCCAAAAACTAAGGCTATATAAGAACCCCAGAAAGAATCAGAGAAGGTATTGCTACAGATGAAAGAAACCTTGTGATGCAAGAGAATCTCTCCACGTCAGTCAGCCAGCCAGCCAGCCATGTCAGCGCGTGCATTCAAGGCTGAAGAGAGGCGCAACCCTCGTTTTCAATTTTGAAATTGAATGTAATTAAATGTTTTAGGCTATTGAGTCATGAGGCCATGCTTTGCACAGGCATAGAAGTAGGTAGGCCTTAAATGTTTGAAGGCTGAGATCTAGATCCAATTTTTGGACTAGACAGCCCATTCAATGTAATTGAATAGGGTAGGTGAGTGTGGAGGGAAGAGCTCTAAGAGCCCCCTCATGTAAAAATATCATTGTATCTCATTTTAGGAAGAAGTTAGAGTATGCACAAGAGAGAGTGAGCGTGCAAGAGAAGGAGTCGAGACTCTATTAAAGTCTGAGCTCAAGAACACCCTTGTAAATAGGCATTTGCCATTTAATACAAATAACGGTTTTTCCTGCATAATTCCTGTGTTGAGTGAATGTCTTTTGTGTGTTCTGTTTATGCTGAAGATGTATGTTGTAGGTTTTCATTTGCAGGGAGTTGTTTGATTTTCAGGCTCGAGAGGTTCTTTGTGGTTTCATGTCAAGAGGGCGTGACAGAGTACTGCGGTCTCTGAATACCAGTGCACTAAAGCACTTCTGAACTCTGCGGATTTAGACAAAGACATGCCAGGTGGGCACAGTAGCTGAAATCATCAACTCGAGGAAGACCTTGGAGGTTGTTGAACACCTCAGAAGGAAAGGCTGTGGAGAAGAACACAGTTGCAGACAGAAACTCTCTTTGAGTTTTGTAAAGCTCTGCCAGGTGGGCATTGAGCAGGTGCAAGGAGTGCATAGGAGAAGAACTCTGTTGTGAGTTCTTAATAAGTTAGAATCATCTGAGGATTCTTGACACTCTACTAGGAGGGCATTGAGATAGTGTGCAGGTAGGCATAGAGAGGAAGAGAACTTTGTCGAGTTCTGTAATTGAGGAAGAATCCACTGAAGGATCTTCACAGGGTTGTTGAACACCCTGAGCACTCAGCAAGAGGTTGCTTGAGTGAAGGATAGCCAGGAGAGCATCCAAATTCTCCATCTGCAGGAGAAAGGAAAAAAGGATAAAATCCCTTGGAGGCCTGAGTATCTGAAAAGCTCATAAGAGATAGCACTGTGTGTGCAAAGACTCTACGAGGAGTGCAGAAATCACAGAACTCTTTGAAGGGTTCGGGGTTCCCTAAAGCTTGGGAGAAGTAGCATTTTTATACATGTAGGTGAGGACTCAAGTCGAAGAGCTCGTAGGTAAAGGAGAACAAAGGTCGAGGCCTTTGAACATTGGAATTTTTCCAAGTGTTGGCAGAAAGTGCACCAAAGCTCAGGAGGAGAAATAGCTGCCATCGGATGCTCTGAAGAGATCTGGACCATTGAAGGTTTTCACGTCCAGGAGGCAATGCAGGAGGAGCTCATAGGAGAGATGATCTGAACCATCAGATCTTGAGTGAAGAACCTGACAGTCGTTGGATCTGTCGAGAGTTGCACGAGGCTTAAACTCTCACGCATAGAGCAATAGAAGCAAAACTCCCGAAAGGGTTGATATCAGGGTTTCGATGTTCGAAAGTTTGGGGGTCCAGAGGACAAAAGTCTAGGCACTCAACATCAGAAGTCCTGAAATAGCGAAAGGGGATCTGAGCTGTCCGTCTGTGGGAGGACGTGTGTCACGGAATCGTCCGTTTCAAAGATTCGGGCACTGGGACTTACAGAGGTGAGAATCTTGACTTCGCATCTGGCGAAGTCCCGAAAGGATCGGAGCCGTCCATCTGGAGAAGGACAGGTGTCGCGAGATCGCCCATATTGGGGATTCGAACATCGGGAGTCATAGAGGGAAGTCTTTCGACTTCACGAGTAGCGAAGTCGCAAAGGGATCAAGACTGTCTGTCTGAGGAGGACAGGTGGCAGAGATTGAGAGATTTCACAAAATCGAAGGTTCGTAAGGTGAGAGCCTAAGAGTTGGGTGCTCCAAGTCGCAAGTGGAAAAGTCACGAGGAGTGAAGATATCCGTTGGATCCAGGTCAAGGGAGGACCGTTGGATCAGAGCCTCATCATGCGTATCGTGCATTCGAAGGTTCGAAGGTTGAGAGGACCTTATCTCGACTGTAGAAGTCACGAAGTGCCAAGAGCCGAGGCATAAGTGTGGACATGTGGCAGAACCACAAGGTGGGGCCCGCGTGGTTGACAGGTGGACATGTGTCGCCTGGATAAGGGAGTCAATGCTCCGTTGATTTCTCGCGTCTTGGGGATTCGCAGAATGAGAGCACGGGAGATTGACACTACAACTCGTGAAGTGGTGAGTTGCGAGAAGTGCGAAGGGAAGGTCAACCCTCGCTAACTTTCAAGTCTCAGAGGTTGGCACAGAAAAAGCACGGAGGCTCAACCCTTTGACTTGCGAAGTCACGAAGTCACGACGGGAGCTAGAGCTTAGCCTAGCCGGTGGTCACTCACAGAGGGAAATAATGGAGAGGGACCTATACCCATTTCGTGATCTCGGGTATCGCGATATTGGGAAGGAAGAGTCGAGATTTTTGACTCGCGAACTTGCGAGATTGCGAGTTGCGACAAGTGCCTTTGGAATTGGGCCTTGGTTATAGTGCTGTGGTCGCTCGGAGGAGGTGGAGCTCGTGCCTAATGTTGTTTGCACAGGGGAGCTTCTAAAAATGACCTGTGGATTGATAACTAGAGATTCCAGCAGGGAGTCAAAAAGAGTCGCTTCAGCTCATAAAAGAAACTGAACAATCCTTAAGACCGGGAGGTCGTGCAGAGACTCTGTCGAGGCAGAGGTGGCATCTGCATCAATTTGGTATCAGAGCTTGAATATTTTCTGTAGATTTCAGGCAAGGGAAGTTGGAGGTGAGGAGCACTCTGATACACATCAAGTGGTATTGGAGCTGATACTTTTTCTGTATACTGCAAGTAAAGAAGGCAAAGGAAGACAGAGCATTGGAGATTCTGTGATGGTTGTTTGTAGGTAGGCAACAATCAAGAAGACAGTCAGGAGGACTGTAGGAGAAGCTGAAACACTCAGGGGTACAGAGTGACAGCAACATATTTGCTAGGAGGGCAGATAGACAACAAGATGGCTATTGAAGGCCATAGATACGCTGGAAGGAAAATCCTAGAGCTGATGAGCAAAGCAGAAATAGATGAAGAGATTGATAATATAAGGGCGGAGATAGAAAAGCTTGCATTGCGGATGCAACAGAATGCCAAGTCACGATGGGTATATGAATGGCCCATGAAGACGAAAGAAAAATGGCCAGTCAAGGAGTTGATGGCTAGAAGACAACATAGGCTATTAAGAGGATGGTTGAGGCATGCTGAAAACCTCGACGAACCTGAGGAAGTGGTTCAGGTATGTGAACCGGAGACTGGGAGAAATCGTAGTGATGTTGAAGATGAATTGGGATCAGCTGAAGATCTCAAGGATTGTCAAGAAGACAACCAGGAAATTCCCAATTGCTAAGTGGGCAAAGAATTGAGATCATTGCGGGATCTCACAGACTGTCATAAGGATAGCAGGGGAATTTAACATTGCCAGGTGGGCAATGGATCAAGATCGCTGCGGGATATCATAGACTGCCAGGAGGGAAGCCGAGAGTTTCCAATTTGCTAGGTGGGAAAGAGAACATAGATGGGATTAGTTGATTCCATAGACTGCTAGGAGGGCAGCACGAAAATCCCATATCGCCAGGTGTGTAGGGATAAGCAGATGAGACTATCTGAGGGTCTCATAAACTCAGAGGTGAGTTTGAATCAACAGATGCAACTAATGGAAGAGGAGAATATGAGGGATCTTATGATGATTGGGGGAATCCAAGTATTCCTACCATTTTCCCAAGAGGAGGTAGAAATCTGCATTGTGTATGGTGAGGTAGCAACAACAGAAGAAGGACAGCTAGCTGAGACTGTCAGAGAAGAATTGGAGCAGATATCTGAGGCTGCCCAAGAAGCAGAGAATGAGAATTCTGAGGAATGGATCAATGCTTTCAGCCAGGAAGCTGAGGAAGCTGCAACACTGAAGCTGACAGTAGAAGAAGCCGAAGAGCAGGCATATAGATTACTCACTCCATGGGAGATGGAGCTGGAGATGCTAGAGGATTGGTTGAACAATCCAGAGCCAGCAGGTGACTGTCGTGAGCAGGTTAGTCAAGAAGAGACTGCAAAGCTGAAGTTTGCAGTAGGGTGGCAAGTTAAGGCCATAGAAGATGAAGAAATCATGGGAGATCATAGTGATTTTCCCAATTGCAGGCAAATTTTGCAGCTGAGGAGACTACATGAACAGAGCCATCCATTGGAGCAGCTGGACGAAGTGATCGAGAAGATCAGGAGGCTGATGGTAGAGTCAGCAGAGACAATCAGCAAGGAGAAGCTGAGCAGAGAAGAAGAAGAAGCAGCAGCAGCGCAACAGTAGCAATAGCAGCAGCGCAGCTGCAGCAACAACAACAAAGAAGTGAAGCGAGGAGACAGCTCCAAAAGATGATTTGGGATCCAGGAGGATTTCCAAAGCTGAGGGTAGAAGCTCATGAGTAGGAGCTCTTGAATTTTGCAACTGAGGAGTATGATGCAGAAGCATCTCTCCACGTCAGCCAGCCAGCCACGTCAGCACGTGCATTCAAGGCTAAAGAGAGGCGCAACCCTTGTTTTCAATTTTGAAATTGAATGTAATTAAATGTTTTAGGTTGTTGAGCCGTGAGGCTGTGATTTGCATAGGCGTAGAAGTAGGTAGGCCTTAAATGTTTGAAGGTTGAGATCTAGATCTGATTTGTGGACTAGACAGCCCATTCAATGTAATTGAATAGGGTAGGTGAGTGTGGAGGGAAGATCTCTAAGAGCCCCCTTATGTAAAAAGATCATTGTATCTCATTTTAGGAAGAAGTTAGAGTATGCACAAGAGAGAGAGTGTGTGCAAGAGAAGGAGGCGAGACTCTGTTAAATTCTAAGCTCAAGAACACCCTTGTAAACAGGCATTTGCCATTTAATACAAATAGCAGTTTTTCCTGCATAATTCCTGTGTTGAGTGAATGTTTTTTGTGTGTTCTGTTTATGCTGAAGATGTATGTTGTAGGTTTGAATTTGAAGGGAGTTGTTTGATTTTCAGGCTCGAGAGATTCTTTGTGGTTTCATGCCAGGAGGGCATGACAGAGTATTGCGGTCTCTGAATACCAGTGCACTAAAGCACTTCTGAACTCTATGGATTCAGACAAAGACGTGCCAGGTGGGCACAGTAGCTGAAATCATCAACTCGAGGAAGACCTTGGAGGTTGCTAAACACCTCAGAAGGCAAGGCTGTGGAGAAGAACACAGTTGCAAATAGAAACTCTCTTTGAGTTCTGTAAAGCTCTGCCAGGCAAGCATTGAGCATGTGCAAGGAGTGCACAGGAGAAGAAATCTGTTGTGAGTTCTTAAGAAGTCAAAATCATCTGAGGGTTCTTGACACTCTGCCAGGATGGCATTGAGATAGTGTGCAGGTAGGCATAGAGAGGAAGAGAACTCTGTCGAGTTCTGTAATTCAGGAAGAATCCACTAAAGGATCTTCACAGGGTTGTTGAACACCCTGAGCACTTAGCAATAGGTTGCTTGAGTGAAGGATAGCTAGGAGGGAATCCAAATTCTCCATCTGCAGGAGAAAGGAAAAAAGGATAAAATCCATTAGAGGCCTGAGTATCTGAAAATCTCAGAAGAGATAGCACTCTGTGTACGAAGACTCTGCGAGGAGTGCAGAAGTCACAGAACTCCTTGAAGGGTTTGGGGTTCCCTTAAGCTCAGGAGAAGCAACGTTTTTATACACGTAGGTGAGGACTCAAGTCGAAGAGCTCACAGGTAAAGGAGAACAAAGGTCAAGGCCTTTGAACATTGGAATTTTTCCAAGTGTTGGCAGAAAGTGCACCAAAGCTCAGGAGGAGCAATAGCTGTCGTTGGATGCTCCGAAGAGATTTGGACCGTTGAAGGTTTTCATGTCCAGGAGGCAGTGCAGGAGGAGCACACAGGAGAGATGATCTAAATCGTCAGATCTTGAGCAAAGAACCTAACAGTCATTGGATCTGTCAAGAGTTGCACGAGGTTTAAACTCTCATGCATAGAGCAGCAGAAGCGAAAGTCCTGAAAGGGTTGATATCAGGGTTTCGACGTTCGTAAGTTCGGGGGTTTGGAGGACGAAAATCTGGGCACTCAACATTAGAAGTCCTGAAATAGCAAAAGGGGATCTGAGCCATCCGTCTGCGGGAGGACGTGTTTCACAGAATCGTCTGTTTCAGAGATTCGGGCACCGGGACTCACAAAAGTGAGCATCTTGACTTCGCATCTAGTAAAGTCTCGAAAGGATTGGATTTGTCCATCTGGAGGAGGAAAGGTGTCGTGAGATTGCCCATATCGTGGATTCAGACATCGAGAGTCATAGAGGGAAGTCTTTCGACTTCTCGAGTAGCAATGTCGCGAAGGGATCAAGACCATCCATCTGAGGAGGACAGGTGGCAGAGATTGAGAGATTTTGTGAACTCGGAGGTTTGTAAGGTGAGAGCCCAGGAATTGGGTGCTCCAAGTCACGAGGAGCGAAGATAGCCGTTGGATCTAGGTCGAGGGAGGACCGTTGGATCAGAGCCTCATTGCGTGTATCGTGCATTCGGAGGTTCGGAGGTTGAGAGGACCTCGTCTCGACTGCAGAAGTCACAAAGTGCCGAGAGCCGAGGCACAAGTGTGGACACATGGCAGAACCACAAGGTGGGGCCCACGTGGTTGACAGGTGGACACGCGTCGCCTGGAGAAGGGAGTCAATGCTCCATTGATTTCTCGCATCTCAGGGATTCACGGAATGAGAGCACGGGAGCTCGACGCTACAACTCATGAAGTGGCGAGTTGCAAGAAGTGTGAAGGGAAGGTCAACCCTCATTGACTTTCAAATCTCAGAGGTTCGCACGGAAAAATCACAGAGGCTTAACCCTTCGACTTGTGAAGTCATGACGAGAGCTAGTGCTTAGCCTAGCCGGTGGTCACGTGCAGAGGTCGCTGACAGAGAGGGAGCTATACCCATTTCATGATCTTAGGTATCGCGAGATTGGGAAGGAAGAGTCAAAAGTTTTGACTCGCGAACTCGCGAGATTGCGAGTTACGAAAAGTGCCTTTGGAATTGGGCCTTGGTTATAGCATTGTGGTCATTCGGAGGAGGTGGAGCTCGCGCTTGGTGCTATTCGTACAGTGGAGTTTCTGAAAAGGACCTATGGATCGATAACTAGAGATTCCAGCAGGGAGTCAAAAAGAGCCGCTTCGACTCATAAAAGAAACTAAACGATCCTTAATACTGGGAGGTCGTGCAGAGACTCTGTCAAGGCAGAGGTGTCATCTGCATCACCTTGAATGACCATCAACATGTTAGATTATCAGATATGTTTAAAGAAAATGAATGCATCGAAGAAAGAATAGGAGACTTTAACATTGACTGTGTTCTAGATGAGGAAACACAGGTGAATATCATGACAGAGAGAACTTGGGAAGCTATAGGAAGGCCTGCTATGATTCCTTTATTAGGAGGAATAGGGTTATTTAGATTAAAATTGGTAAACCTATGTGGAAATCTCACTCAGATATCTATAAATGCCAATGGAACTTTGACAGAAGAATATTTTGAGATTATTCAATTTATTTAGGACCGCATCTTGTTTACCATGTTACTAGGGAAACCTTGAATAGAAAGAGATCAAGCCAGATGAAAAGAAGAAGAAGAAGTTTTGGAGAAGAAGACACAAGATTTAAAAGATTTCATGACTAGAAGGATTGCATACTTGATTGAAGAACAAGAGAATAGGTCGAAGCTACTTAACACTAGAGACCCAGATGTCGAAGCTGCAAGGACATTAGAAGACTCGCAGAAGACTGAGGTACCTATCTCGGATAAAGAAGAGGTGGTAATCCTGAATCCTAGGAAAGAATCTCAACAATGCGAAGTGACTATGTCTAAAGATGATAAGAATCAGAATGAAAAAAGGACTACCGAGATGAAGCTCACTGGGAGGAAGGCTAGAAAGCTAAGTAAGAAGAGATATAAGTTTGAAAAGTTACAGAAGGTTCTAGAGGGAACTTCGTAGACAAAAAATTTGCAAAATGGGAGCTTCGTCAGGATATCAGAACAACGACACATGGCACTTTGCCATGGCGAGGAAATATAGCCATTGGGACCGATATATCTATTTGATTGATGCTTCGAACGGGACGGAAAGAATTTATAGCTCGACACCAGGCCATTAGACCATGCCATAATGGACAGAAGAAAAATTAATGAGGCTTCATACCCGTTACAAGCGAACCGTTGTCAAGTTGCCTACTTATCCCATCGCGCCATGCACGAAAAACACTTTTGCTAACCAAGAATTTGAGCCCGTAGATCAAGTGAATTGTATAAAGAGATCATTGCCCTCTTGTTGTTTATTCTAGTGTAGTATCTAAGTTAATTGTGAACCCGATATTATTAATCCTAAGCGTGTATATCCGACGAGCTCATCACAGTTGAAGAATTAATAACAAAAGTATTCCTCGACTTGATGACTGAAAGAGTCATGTCAGAGAGAGGATTGTCTATCGGTCTACAAGCATCATCGAAGAGAGGACTATCAACCTCTCCATCCACTGCTCGAGCAGGACCATCACGGCCCACAAATGAGAAGTGAACCAAGCACAGAGACGATATCACAAATGCTAAGTTGATTCCGAGCATTTCACCTGCCTATCTAACACCTCTGAGCAGTGCAATAAATCGAGACAGTTTTCCCAGAGACTTTGAGTACGAATTGGTCACTATGTACCTCCCGAAGGGGATACGCATAATTCACTCAGATCAAGAAAAGATAGCAGCGTTGAAGTTTAATGAATTCAACCTCGGCAATAGGAAGGTCTACAACATGCTCTCCCCACATAAGTACCTGACTAGGAAAAAAGGAAAGAATTCAAAGATAATTCCTTAGTCATGGAACCATAACCTCGCACAGTCCACACTACTCAATGTCATGAATATTCCTCACTTCAGAAGACACCAAGAAGTGAATGCATGCGTCAAAATGTTGTTGTCATGTTACCATGGCGGATTCTTGTGGTTAAACCGTCGTATCACAGTGGATCTAACATTGATCAATCGAATCACAGGGCTGAGTATGCAAGGCCCTGACCCACAGGATTTCTACCCCGGAAAAACAATGGATCACGCTTTAGCTCAAAGGATAAAAGACACCTATGATGATGTCGAGAAAGGCACGTGAGGCTACAAGGTAGCTTCTATCCAAAGAGGCGCAGTGCACCTAGCCTTTCAATTGATCGCAAGAAAGTTGGTCCACAAGAACCGACCCACCCAAGTCACTGGTTTTGTAGTCGGCCTCGCAGGGAAGTGCGCATAGGGCCTACAAATGAATTGGACGAAGTACCTCATGAACCAGTTGGAACTGGACTACAGGGAAGCACAAGGTCAAGGATATGAGTTCCACTTTAGTTGGCTTCTAATCCTGATTGCTTTCATTGCATAGGAGATGTCGGAAGGTGTGACCTTCTCGGACATCGAGCCCTTTGAACCTCTGGCCGTTAAGTTCAGTACACTGTGGTATTCCAATGACATGAACAAGCAATGGCATTCAAATGTTGTATTCCACACATATTACAATCAGATAAAGTTAGCTATCCAGTCCGAGCCTCGCAACACGCCAAATACTCTACACAGGTTTCGACCTTTAATGAAATTTAGCGTGGACCACCATTTCATTTATATTACAACGCCTACTGACGAACACAAGAAGCAACTTTAGTCTTACTACAAGATGACAAAGGAGGACTTAGAAGAAATCACCAAGGACTGGTCGGTGGACCTCCTCATTCCAGCAGACCCTGCGAAGATATCCGATTTAGACAGTCCAGAAACTATGTCGGATACACCCAGACCTAGCAAGATAAAGAAAACCGAAGAGGTCCATGATCTAGACACTGCATCCTTGACGACCGCTTCCATATCAACAGAGAAAGGAGGATATGGCAGAGAGATAGATGGCACATAAGTTGAACAGAAGAAAGCAGAGGTTACACTACCTAGAGATGAGTAGAATCCCTCAAAGAAAAGGAAGGTTTCCCTGTCAAAACCTTCCTCCTCGAAGAAAGTGAAAGAAACCATGACCAAAATGTAGACCATCCTCACCTCCGACGACTTCAATTTCATCATAGCAACCCTGAATGATGCTTCCCTGGAGATAGCAGAGAAGCAAGAAGCTAAGCAGGAGGAGGTGTTCCATCAGATTAAGGACGAGCTCCAAGGAGTGCAGTAGGAACTACAATCCAGTCTCGCAGTCTCCACTACACCTCTATCAACAGAAACATCAAAACTGGGAGATGAGCCGGCTCAACTCCACCCCATCGCAGATACAATCGAAGCTCACCTTCGATGAGCTCAAGAAGAAACAACACAAGCTACCCAGGCTTTGGCACAAGTACAGGGAGACCTTGTAGAACAACGCAGTACTGTAGAACAGTAAAAACTTGCTCTTCAAGTGAAGTGAGATGAAGAAAAAGCACAACTGCAGCAAAGCAAGGAACAACTTCTCACAGAGCAACTCGAAGTAAAGGAAATGGTTCACAAATCACTTCGCTCTGTGGCAATTGTAGAAGTAAAGACCGAAGAGAGAGTTCCACAACAGGTGGCACAACTTGCAGAAGTAATCTAGCAACTCCAGTAGTGCATAGTAGACTTGGATCTCTGCACTATGCCCAAGACCCCTCAAGATGTAAGAGACCAACGGGAAGCAACTGCCTGCAACGCAGTTGATAGACTAAAATCTCTTGCCTTGTAATGCAAGCAACTGAGTAACCGCAATGCCCAAACATATGAGAACCTCACTGATAATGCAGAGTTACAGGCATTAGAGTCACATCTCAAGTAAGCAAAGCAACACGCAGACACACTACAGGTGCAGCTAAAGGATTTTTCGGTCATGGAAAGAATGAAGCGGTCTCAGGAGCAACGCACCGCCCAACAACAGATCCATATGATTCAAAGCAGAGTGATGGAAGTTACTCAACGGCTTCAACCAATACAAGATAAGGTGTGCCAATTATTCACAGAGGTTGAAAGCCGAGGAGTAGAGCTAGAACAGGTTGTCATCACAACAGAACAATGCCTAGAAGGGCCTGTAAATGACGTAGTGATCCAGGAGTTCACCAAGCAAGAGGTCATCATACAATAGCAGGTCGAAGCAGCTCGAGCCAAGCTCGAGGCCTTCGAAGCAGAACTGCTCAGATCCGAGTGACTCGGGACGAGTCACAGGTGAGTGTTGGGGGCTTGTTGGCCCTTGACCAAGGTTTGGAAGATTCTTGGTCATAGTGACCTATTTTGGGACTTTGAAAGCCTGTCAAAGGAGGAGCACAAGAAAAAGCGAAGATCACGGGACATCGACCCACTTTTGGATCCCTTTTGGGTTTTTGGGAATATGTAACATGAATGGGATGTTGGCCCATGGGTTTACCCATGTTTAAGCCTATTTTCTATGTATAAATAGAACTGTAGGCAATGTAAGAAGTAGTCGAATATAACATTTATGTGATGTAAATGTATGCTAAGTGAAAGAAGAGTCTATAAGTGCTTAGTGCATGACTGTAAGAGACTTGTAGAGCTAACTGCAGGTACCTGTAACAGATTGTGGAAGGCTGAGTGTTGTAATGCAAGGAAGAAGGATCTAGCAAGTTGCACAGATCTTTTGTCCTGTGCGGAGTAAGGGTTTTGATGGCTCTGTGCCTGTAACAAATTGACTGAAGAAAATAAAGAAGAAGAGTTGGTGGACGTAGCCCCAGGGTGGGGGTGAACCACGTAAACACTGTGTTGTCTTGCTTTGTGCTTGTCTGGATGTGTTTATATATTCTTTTGCTAAGTGCTTTGAGATGATTAGATAGATATGATTATTCTTAGTGCTAATGATGTATAAGAATGTTAGATATGATCTATATGAATGTGTTGAGTTCTTGATCTACAAGATTTGACCTATCTATTGATGTTAAGTGCTTAAGTACATTATATCGATGTGAATGTTGTGAAGCCCTGTTTTATCAGCGAAGTGATTATTGATTGTATATTGAGGAACTGATGGTGCTAAGTGATTTATGAAGTATTATAATCACAGATCTGTGTCCCATCTAAGGTTGCAAACACCTAAGTCTTGCAACCACCCCTGCCTCTACCTCGGGTGAGACTTCATCTGTTTCACAAGTGTTGCCGAAAGGGTCGATAGTTAGGGATTTGTTGGTGTGTTGTTGTAGCATTGAACCCTAGGTCTACCCCTGTGCCAACAATTGATTACTACCTCTAGCGTCCACCTCCTATTAATCATATCTGCCTTGCAAAATTTGTATCGCATTACAAAAAAAATGGTTCACACATATCAAAAAGGAAAAAACCAAAAGTAATGTGCTTTGTCAAATACAAGAAACACATCGACCATGAAAACTTCTGTAGAGAGAAACTATTGTTGTACATTCCATTTGATCAAAATGAAGACACAATAAAACATAAATTCCCTACATGGGAAGTTGCATATATTGTTTATGAGACTGCATTACAAACCAATGAGGCTATATTTACATACAATATCAACCCAACATGGGGTGATTTAGAAAGTGCACTTGAAGAACTAGAAAAACTTGACAATGTTGATGAGACATCAACAAAGCATAAAACAACTAGAACTCTTTGTGAATCCTAAGACTTGCAAGAAAATTTTCCTTTTCCTTGAGCAATCGCCATTGAAAAATGTATCAATCTTGAGTTTAAAGTCACAAAACATCCTTTCTTTATCGAAAATGAAGAATACTACAGAGTTAGACGACTATTGATTCGATATCAACAAGAAATCCTAAAGGATATTGCAATGAAGAACCGCTTAAACATGCACACTCATGTGCACTTGTTCCTTATAGGCAGGGCAGGAACAGGAAAGACATTCACATCAAAAGAACTATTCCAAATGCTTATACAAATATATAATTCAAACAATTTGAGTGACCCTATGAAACCAAAGGTATCGATAGTTGCATATACAGGAAAAGCTACATATAATGCAGGTGGAACAACAGTCCACTCTGCATTGTTAATGCCTTTTAACAAGTCATATTTTCTTCCACTAAATAAGCAAATGTTAGATACATTGTCTAATATTTATGACAAACTACAACTTGTCTTCATATATGAGGCATCCTTGATTGGAAGTCACTTCTTATATTCCACTGACAATCGACTGAAAAACATAAAACATGTCCACACCAAATACTTTGGGAACATTGATATGGTATTATGTGGGAATCTTTACCAGTCACAACCCATACAAGATTCTCTGATATTTGAACAACCTACGCTCAACATGCAAACAATGATGCATTACATTTGGAAAGACAACATAAAATGCTTTGAATTACATACTACAATGCGCTGATAAATGAAACATTTATTTCAATTCTGAATAGATTGCGGACAAACAACCAAACATGTGATGACTTAACATATATCAATTCAAGTTGCATGCGACCTGCACTAACAGACCCAACCTTCCCTTACAGACCCAACCTTCCCTTACATATTTTACAAGAATAATTATGTCACAATGCATAACAAGTACATGCTATCGCTCATGCCTGGAAATGATATGATCATTAATTCAATTGAACTCAAAGAAGAAAACCATGGCAATGTACCATGTCATCAACATACAACCACTTTGCATTTGCAACTTGTCTTGAAATTAGACATGCTAGTTGAAATATATGCATGCAACTATGATTCAGAGGATGGCTTGGTGAATGGTGCAGATGGAATACTCAAAGATTATACCAAAACATAAAAAGTTGATTTCCTCTGGATTAAGTTCCATGACCCACATATTGGCCACCGAGAAGGAAAAAAGTTATCTTATCTATATAACTCAAACACTTCGCGTGATTGGACACCTCTATTGTGAATATTAAAACCAATATTAACATTGGAAAAGACTTGTCAATTGAAGATTCGAAAACAATTTCCAATTAAACTTGAATGTGCACGCACAATCCACATATCACAAGGGCTAACGCTTGATAGTGTTGCATTCGACCCTGTTGGAATACGGATACATGGACTTGTATACACAACTTTGTCCTGTGTCAGAAGCATAAACCCCTTGTATTTTCTAAGCGCTCTTACAAAAGATAACTTCAAATTCAAACATAAAGTCGATATTGAGATGCAAGACCTTAGGACTAGTGAAAAATGGCATCTACAATATGATTACCAATCCATACAAACAAACTCATCTGTATCAATTCTCTCACTTAACATGTGCAACCTACATGAATATATGAATGATATACTCAATGACTATGACACAATGAAATATGATATTCTGTGCTTGCAAGAAACATACATGACATTATGCATGCAAAACAAGAAATTTTCAAATCACAATTGCATATCAAGTTACATTACACATGGAGTGATGATATTAGTGAAAAACATGTAACAATTTTGAAGCGTATGCATTTCGAAGAAAAAAATGTTGAGCTGGTGCTAGCAAGTGTAATCTTTCGTGAATCGCAAATTGCAATATTGAATATCTATGCCTCTCTGCATGCAACATTTCCCAACATACTAAATGTTGTTTCAAATGCATTACATCATTTACATCCGAACGAAACCATTATCATTCTATGAGACTTCAATGTTGACATGCTACAAAATAGTGCCAGAACAAAAAGAATTGGAAAACTACATGTGCAATTACACTCTCCGCTTTCTTTTGGATAAGATAAACCATGTACAAAATGCACTTGTTGACCATGTATGGTAAAATGTGCCCATTTCACAATACACCATCTTTATCGTAGACACATACCGGTCTGACCATGATACAATTTTTCTTGTACTTGAATTATGAAATATATATCAAGCATATTACAAAATCATATTTCCATGTCTCAAAGCATATATGGATACCTTGTTGCACAAAACCAAATTGTTTAGCTAAGATCATCCAACTTCTTAATATTTTCTGGTTTGTAATAGATTTTAGACAGAAAAAATTCTACATAACCACAAACATGGATCAAGAAAAAAAAAGGTGCATGCTTCTAACTCTATCTATTACTCTATTCCTTTGATTCTTATTTACTGTATCTACATATTACTTTATTTTCCTTACATACCAACTTACATTCATGTTCATTGTATTTTGTGTGTTCCCACATTGAAACAAATAGAATAACCAGACAAGACAAATGACTCTTAACTAGAAATGTAGAAGAAGACATATGAAGGTGCATGCTTCTACCCTTATTTCATACTCCATTGCTTTGTATTTAATTTATTGTGTGTATATTTATTCTAATACTTTGCACCTCATTTATTATATGTAGATACTACATATCTTCCTACATATTAACTTATCTTCATGTCAATTGTATTTTCTATGTAGCTACATTGAAATAAATAAAATTGTATTTATTTTTTTACATGTCTTCCTACATACCAACTTACCTTCATGTCCATTGTATTTTCTACATTATTACATTGAAAAAAAAGACTAATTGAACAAGAGGATGAAGTCTTATGTGCCACAACAGAGGAAGTTGAAGTACAATCTTCCAAAAGGTATACCAACAGTGATAGTAAATCAAACACAATGCATGTGTTTAATGTACATCCATATCAATTATGAACAATATACAATGCATATTCATATTTAGTTGTTGTCATGTTCAATGTACACATGTTTGCATCAGAAAATGTTGGACAAGTGACATGGGCATGAGTAGTCAATCATCGCAAACATCAACACAATGACAAGGCCAAAGGTAAAGTTTCATAAATTATTCTCTTGCTATGTTTAGGAAACAAATATCATCAGTTATTTATTCATCTATGCCATGGTAAATATGTCGATGTCATCTACAACACATGATTTTTAGTTCACAAGAAGTATCGACGAGTACAAGTGAAATGACCAGCATAGTGCAAGCTCCAGAGACTAAGAGGTATGGTTACAAAACTCTAACCTTCATATTTCATCTAAATTGTGCATCTACTTGTACATTGATGCAAAAAAAAAAGATATAGACGACCATTCACATTACTTTTCCTGTTCAAAAAATGTCACCAGGTCTAAACTTATACCACCCAATATACTATCGATAGAAGTCTTGAACAATCACCAAACTGCACAATTATTCGTCGGAGACATAATGGTCGTGTATAACACCTACTTAGACAAGGCAAACAAAACTATATGCATTATGCATGCAGACATGACATACAACGATGCCATGATGATAGTTACACTGACTATCCCTACACAACTTGTCCAGAAACATGTATAAAATATCTTTCCAGGTAATGGGATATCCATTACAAATTTCAATATATTACTGAAAATGGTATATGACCGTGGTGATTGTGATTGGATTATATCACTCAATGAAACAAGTGTTGTGGAAAAGGTTCCCACGGCTTGCTCATAATATCATTTTGTATCAGACAAAACAATCAACCAATTTGTAGAGAGAAACGACATTTACCTAATCGAAACCATTGGTGCAGCTGTCACATTCACAAGAAAATTTGTCTCGCAACACATTCTCCATAAAAAAGATGGAAACTCAGACAACGACAAGGAAATGGTACCATTTTCCATACCCATTTTTGTCCTTTGCTTTCACATGCTCATATATCTCAGTCATCTTACACAACTATTAAATTGTTCCATGGTGCAGGTACAATTGTTCGACAACTATGCAAATGTATTTTCCTCAATGGAACAACAAGTGCATAAAGGGAAATTTCCAATTATGCTCTTCAAAAATATAATGAAGAAAATAGATGTTAAAGAAAGGATATTTCACACAACCCAAGAAACATTCGTAACAGAATTGCGAAGAGACATAGTATAGGATCTCAAGAAACTAACTAGCTCCACAATTGTTGTACGTATACATATATACTTCCACCCACAATTTGCACAAAAAAATTGCCTTAAACAATTTTGTTCAGCTTTTTTTTTGTACACACATATATTATATTGTTCAATATATTAACTACTATGGTCACATGCGCAGGTTGAGGGTGTTTTGGTTGCAACAAATGCATACTCGACCCCCTTCGAGCTTGTATGTGTCAAATGCAGTTCTCCTACTTCTGCCTCTGCATTCATAAATGATGGCACAAATGATTGTCTATGATGTGGTAAAAACATGCCCTTACATGTATAGACATTGCCTCAATGTTGTCATCTGAACCCTCAACAACAAAATTGTACATTGTACAGTTAGACAACCTATATTACAAGATGTGTTTCCTGGGTTGACAGAATTTCCATATGAAATATACCTACAGAAAAAGGAAAACATTGTCTACATGTTATGCGACTTCCGCGTCCATAGAAAATTTACCTTAAATGAGGACAATGTCATATTGAATATAGGCTAAACCAAAAAAAAAATCCATATCATGCGTTGACAAGAAACAAAACAATCTGATATGTCTGTATCCATGCTACCCAATTAAGATATGAATAAAGTTTTACAGTACCATGACAAAGTGAACTGGAAGCGCATAACATTGTTGAGTCCAGGAATGAGAAGCATGAGGAAAGACCTCGTACAAAGTACCCAATTGTGAATAAATCAGGTCCATCCTTTGAGCCGTCAAAATGGCTTGCTCCCCTGAACAAAACCATCATTCATTTTCAATAATATTTCAAATTTGGCATTGTTCAAACTCCATTAAGTTAAACGTTGACACTCTTTTCCATAACTAGTAATGTTAAAACATTGTCAGGTCAACATGATCTTGGTTCATAGTAATATCAGAAGCAAATGTTCATAGTAATATAGTAATCCACGAATTTCTTGGTGCCCATTTGGTAATTTGGTTATAGATGGGACACAATGCCCAATCTTTGCTGATTTTTTCCTATGTTGTGTTTGGCAAACTTTTGATCATGTGCTTTGGTATTGTAGTTCAAGGTTCTCATGGGCTTGGTTTTTGGATTATGACTGGAAAATAGATTCAAGATCTTAGCGATTTTTCTATGATATTAAATAATATACAAGACCTTCCTTTCCTTTTAATGTAGGCTCCGTGGAGAAAATGTAATATGTAGTTCATTTGACCAGTTTTACTTGATTAATGAAATTACCAAAATTCTTCTTCCGAAATATTTTGAAAAAAAAAACATATATGCTAGCTGAAGTCAAATGGGAATATGATATCAACCACACAAAATTAAAATTCAAGTTCATCGTTGTTATACTTATGGTCAAGTTGACAGTACACTAATTTTATTCCAACAACCCTCCATTGATTTCTCTGTAGATTTTTTATGCTTCTCTTATGCAAACACATCCTGGAAAGTGTTAGTATGACTCACTTTATCTATTGTTTGATTGAATAGCTTGTAGAGTTTTCTAAAGGACGTCATAGTTATTATTGGTCCTAAATTCTGCACTTGACTGCTAAAGGGCAGAGTTAGGCCACCACAAGTTTGGAATGCTCGTTCTTTTCAATTTGTTGGCTAGTTAGAGGGTTGGTTCACTAAGACAAGAGCATGGTGAGATTGGAAAGATGATATGGATGAGGGTTCTCCTTGGCTATTGGTGCACTAATGACAGACAAGTGACATAATAGATCTAAAAACAGAGCGAAACAACAAACCTTTCAATGAATAATCTACTACAAGAAGTTTAATAATTAAAATAATATTTCAAGGCATTAATCAATGTATCAAAAACACAATTACTCTCACAGGTTGTTGTTACACGTCAAAATTACTCAACTGGATAAGTGTCACATGTTCCTCTCAATTGTCATAAGTGTCGCAAACGTTGTTCAAGCATACTACCTTAACGACGACACTAAGGAGGCACTTAAAACATCTCATACACTTGGTTTGGAGAAGGAGAACAGGTTAACTGAAGTCAAGGAACTCTTGACACCCGAGAAGAGCTCCTAATCAAAGTTTTTGAGGGTGAGCGCTCTCCTATATTAGTCTAGGGAGCATTGGCTCTCCCCTATAACGCTTCAGGGAGTGTTATAACGTTGTCATGCCCCTTTCAAGGAGCGTTATCCACCTTTAGGGTGTTGGCGCTCCCCTCAAGCTTCTTAGGGAGCGCTACAGTGCTCTGATGCCCCTTTTGAGGGAGTGTTGCCTAATCTGGGGCAGTAGTTGGCCCATTGAGGAGAATAAGGGGAGGATCTTTCAAGATTAGAAGGCAGTTGCATTCGAATTCTTGGTTCCATCGAAGAATCCCTGATCTAAGGAGGAAGTTCCCCAACTTGTTCTAAAGATAACTCAAAAGGTTAAGCTCCTCTTAACCTATATAAGCAAGCTCTATGATGGTGAAAAGGGGGAAGAATTGCTAGCATGAAACCTATGATCTCATAGGAAACACACAGTCAGCCAAAGGAGAGTGATCAGTGAAAGCGCTTTCATCCAGGTTGTGGATCTTTCAAGCAAGGGTTAGACGAAGGGGATTTGACAAAGTTGTCACATTCGTATCTACGATTGTAAGTATTGTTGTCATTATTCTCATTAATATGACATGCTTGGCCTGTTTCTTTCTAGTTTGTGTCTAATGTTACATGAACTTATCATTGATAGATAGATATGTTTTCAAGCTAATATCAATAGAGTAGGAAGTGGTCGTATCTTGTTTGTCTACAGGACTCAGCGAGGAGCAAAGGATCGGAGCTCAACTCGGAGCGTGCAGGGACAAACGTCGATAAAGAGGTACTTCTATTCTCTTTCCTTCTCATGTGTTAGTTTTTATAGATTTGAAAGGAAGTCAGTGTCCACGTTAAGCATTTTTTGTCTTAGAGTTAAGGTCAAGCTCTTTGAGGTAATCCACCTGTCCGCAGGGAGATTTTCCTACAATAGAAACTGGTGACTCCACTGGGGAGATAGCCTCAAATCAAAACTCTTGTTTTGATTTCTCCTCATTGACCTAGTTCTACCCCTTGATTGTTTCAGACCTGGTCCACTCCTCTTTTGATTGGTTTCATGAGTTGATTGGCTCCCTACCCCATCATACTCAGCCTAATTGTCGAGATTGAATTGCAATTTTTGGAATTTTTGACATTTTTGGGAGTTTTTGAACCTGGCACCCCTATCCCTGTGTTAACAAAGCACCAACACTCCCTAATAGCCTTGCACAAAGCGCTATAATGCTCCTTGCCTTTGGCAACAGAGTGCCAGCCCTCCTTTGGCCAATAAACCTTCCAGAATTGTTTTTTTTCAGGGCTTTTCCTCTGTGTCTCTCTTGTTGCGTAACCTTGTGAGTCAATGCTTCTTCTTTCTATCTTTGACATCTGTCTTTTGCTTGAAGAACAAACGTCTTGCTGTTTGGATTTTGTAGCCTTCTTCACTATTTTTGTTGAGTTTTTCTGCCATTTGGAGTTTGGAACCCATACATTGTCTTTCTCTCCTCATCAACTGAACGAAAAACGCTGGTGAAGGTCATCAAAGGTCTACATATCTTTCCATTTGGTTTTAGTTAAGATCATTGTTCTTCGACTTTTTCTTTTGGGTGTGAAGTTTGTTTTCTCTTTGATTGCTTCTTTTCTTTCGCTTCTTGTTTTGATCACAATGAGAGGGTGTATTGTTTGTATGATTCTTGCTTGTGTTGGTCTGATTTTCATTCATACAAGAAGATAATTAGCAAGACGAGCATTGTGTTGAATTGATCATTATTCATATGCAAACAATAAAAAGCATATTCATGATTGATTGTGCATGTTAGAAGGCATATCAAAAGTTTTAGCATCACATCAGGATTTGATTGAAGAAAACTTGTTTGAGGACACTCCTTATTAGTGTTTGTTAGTGAAAAGAACTCTCTCTCTCTCCCTTAGATAGATGTTCATCGAAAAGAAATGAATTCTTATCATTTTTGATGCATTTTTGGGACTGAGTCATAATTCCATTCGTTTCACTTCCATGCACCCCTTTTTGAGTAAAGAACAACCATAAAAATCAACGCTAATTAAAAATTATTTAGAACTTTTTCTTTTCTAGGATCCTCCACCAACAGTAGACTAGGCTTAGTACTTTGGATTAGGCTGTGAGCATAACTCTCCAAAGTTTCCAAAACAAACAGTAGCATCCTGAGTTAAGGAGAGTCAAATCCAATCATCGTATAAGTCTGCCTGGGATCCCCCTCTCACACAGGGGTTACGCACGAGGTCGCATTCGGGTGAGCTACGGGGACTAACCCTTCGTGGTTTAACTGATAGTGGTGGTCAGATCCTATTATGGGGATCACTTCAAGGTAAATCCACAATTACTGTGTGGAAGCCTTTTAGTTGATTTAGGGCTCAATACCCTGCCTGTACGTTTGGATCAGACTGTCGATTGTTCCTGCCTAGGGGCTGATTACGAATTGGTAACCTTAGTGGCCATAATCTTTAGGGTCCTACATAAGGTGACGGTGAAGGGAAGTCTCACTGTACCTAGAGCAGACATTGGTCAAACTCACTTGGGCTCCTTGGAGGGTAAATCCACAATTACTGCATGGAAGCTTGCACCAAGGCGTAAGTCTGTTAAGCAGGTCG
>JASDQU010436807.1:10570-27683 GCA_032191745.1 Picea mariana
CCCAAATTGAGAAAATAGATCCGTTCCTCTCCACCACACATCATCATTCATCGACAACAGTGTACACCAGACCAACCTGGTCCAGAAAGGACAACATGTCTTGCTTCATGAAATAACAAGTCAGATATCATGGTAAGTGTCATTTTAATAATTGAAGAAATTGAGCATGTTGCAAAGAGTCCTTTCTTGATTATGAAAACTTTTGCATGGAAATTATACATTTGTCCTCATTTCACCTTGGTGGTTGACATGGTTTCCTAGTAAGTGGGTCGCCCTCAGGAAAAAGGTTGTCACTAAGGGGTCTCCTTGAAGGCTCATCGTACCATTCCCACTCATACTTTCCACTTTCCACACTTCTTCCACTATGTTTCTTCATCTTTTGGGTCTTTGGATTCATTAACCCCAAGAAGGGATTGTACCTCATTTCATGGGAAGAAGGGGTTGAATGCCTAGAGGTGTTGTAGTTGGAAAAAGTTAAAATCTATAAATTATCCTTCTAGATGCTCACCCTAAGGTCCTRAGAGAAATGAAACATTTTTCCATAAAAATCAAGGACCTTTGGAGAAACAAATAATTAATAAATGTCATGCTTGATGGGAGAATGCATTTGTGGTGTCTTTTAATTTCCAGTGCATATTGCACTCAATGTATTCTAACTTCAAGTGGCATTGCAGTGCTCCTTTTCCTTCCTTTCACATAACACTCAATGTTTGTAACATAATAAATGAAATGGAAATAAAGGGATTGGAAAAAAGTTGCGATGTAAATGAAGGATGTGGCACACCCTCCACAAAGGCACCCATAAATGAGACAATATGATCCATTGATATGCCAGGAACCCCATGCCCAAAATTATTACCCCCCATCCACCTCATATTCAATACATGGCCTAGAGAGGGTCTTCTTGGGAAACATTCCTTGACTTGGGGATTGGTCTACCCAATAGGGCACCATGACAACCCTCCAATACTTAAATTTGGAAAATTTTATAAGGTCTTTGAGAAATTTTTTAGTTTGAAAAGGGAGGATTTAACGCACATGTTTGAGTGGTTATTTAATTAAATGTGTATTACTTGGCATGATACATGTGATATGTTGAACCTTAGAGGGTGTATGTGTCTGTATTTGTAGGACCTTTCTTGGTGAAAACTATCCATGGAGGAATTATGCCATTTTCACCTTCATGGGGGTTTGAAAACCCCTCGAATGGATGCCATACCCCACAAGATGGGTAGAGCACCCTGGAGCCTTTGTGTGCAAAGGATAGAGGACGTTGTCTTTGGAGGCACTTTGATAGCATTCGAGGCTGACATCATAGCTATTTTCACCTGGACATTGGCCTTTGGAGGCCTAGGACGTCATTTTATAAACACTTGACGTCATTTGGTGGCTAGCGTTTAGTGGGCTTAATGGTTCCGAAGGTGATGTGATGTGGTTTGGAGGAAGGAAATACATGTCATGACACTCTAGAACATGGCCTTTGGAGGCCCAATGATCTGCATTTTGAGACACAATGTCTCACTTTTAGGCCTCACATCACCCTTGTAGGGCATGACATCACCCTTTTTAGGGTTCTGTGTTATGTAATTTGTATATTTGCAAGTTTTATGAGAAAATAAAGGGGTTTGACCCTTTTTTAATTTGTTGTTGACAATTTTGTGTGGTCAAATTGGTTTATATGAACTCATATAAACAGAGGACCATCTCTTTTCATTTAAAAAAAAATCACTTGAGAATTACATACTCTTGGACTGAAATTTTGGCCTCTTTGGGAAATTCGCTATCTTTTTCTCTTGTGAAAAAATGGATGCTACACTTGTCTATTGGTGGAATAAATGCTAGTGAATTCTCTCGAATGATTTTTCTTGGAAATTTGATAGAATTTCTTTGATAAAGTAATGGTTTTTCATGCTATCTCTTGGAATAGGTAAGGCATTTCTGCAATCTTGTGTTTTTCTTCTTAATTTCAAGGTTATTAATCAAACCCTAGGAGGAGTGTAAGGGAATAAACCCTCCACCAAGGAAATTTTATTCTATTGATTTTGAAAAGGATTAAGGATTGGTAAAAGGAGTAATAGGATCTACACCCTTGTAGCAAGAACTTGCTAGGGTTTATCTTCTCTCGGGAGTAAGGGGGTTTACACCCCTAGAAGATTGTTAAACCATAGCTTAACTTGGATTTCTAAATTAGAAGATTTGGAGAATTTATGCTTTCTTCGGTTTTATAAGAGTTTAATTCTCAAGAAAACATTGCATTGTCCTTGTTGACTAGGTTTTTTTCTAAGCAAGAGACTCCATAACCCAATAAATAACGCACTAATTACATTCGAGATTTAATAGTGTTGCGTTGTAAACGTGAATTTTAAGAGATTGAATTGTTTAAGGTTGGATCTAAATTCTATATGATATTGGATCTCTTGTCCTCCAGGGAAATACTGATTGGATAATTGATTGTGTTTTTGTAATAAACATTAAATCTACAACCATTCGGGTTGCAGGAAACTCACTCTTTCATACTCTTTTCCAACTTTTCTACCACTGAAAATTACTTGTAAGTTGTGATAATTGTTCTATTGGTAATAAGCTATTGATTGGTTGGTTTAATTGCTAATTTTAGCGGCTAGAACTTGTTGTTGTACAAAAAAAAATCTACATCCATTGGGTTGTCATAAATACTTGTTGATAACACTTATTAACAACCCTCACTTGTCATCAAAGTCTTCGTCTAAACATTGGAACATTGTGTCCTAGTTGCAAACTTTATTTTCCAATATCATATACTTGATTTTGATGCTTTAATTTGTAGTTTTTATAACTTATTCATTGTTTATATATATTTCCTTGCTATGGAAATTTTGGGACAAGAAGGTTTCTTGTTGATTCCCCACTTGTCTTGAGGCTTATATCATCACATTTGGTATTGTTTTGGTTTATATAACACTATTTTGCAGGTACACAACCTTGGAAACCATTTACCAACTCCAAAGACTCTCCTCAACCCTCAAGCTCATCTTATACCATGACCTATAGGGGTGTTTTTCTAGTTTCTTGCTTCTCCCCTTACAATCCCCCTAGGGTCACACAAGAAGCTTACCTTGTGTTGGACTAGTCCTTCACTAAAACAATGGGGGATATATATTGAGGTGACAGTGATAGGTATTCTCAGTTGTGTCACACTCTTGTTGTTTGGGTTGGGATTTTCCCAGACTACAAACTATGTGATAAAAATTGTGGCTTCATTGTCAGGGAGTATTTTGAATCATTTCCAATCCCATAACAATACTTGGCAATTCTACCCTAAAGCATTTCTCTAGCTTTCCTGGCGACTCCATTTGAGGGAAGTTCCCTTTCCATTTTTTTGATGAGTTTTTTTATAAAGTTCATCTGGAGACTCCACAACATAAGAACCTGTCTTTCCCAAAGACACTTCCCCAAGGAAGGTTCAATCCTTCCAAGGTTTACCAAAGAATACCTCCTCATAATCTACCCATTGTCAAAACCTTGTTTCAAGGTAGCCTTCCCCTCACTCCAATGGCTCGTCCTTGGGCTAGAATAACATGCCCAAAAAGTCCCACAAATGGTTTCCCAAGTTCACCGGAAACAATATTGTTACACCTTAAGAGAACCTTGATGCTATTGGTGTGGCCATGAAAGATAATGGTATAGAACATGAAGATGTTGTAATGAAGCTACTTGTTATGTCTCTAGATGAAGATTCTAAAAATTGGTTTAAAGGATTTCTTGACAATCACTTTCCATCCTATTAATCTTTCGCTAAGTTGTTTAAACGAAAATGGACAACAAGGAAGGACAACGAAATTTTATTTACACAATTCAACCAAATTAGAAAGAAAGAGAACAAAATAGTGAAGGAATTTGATGCCATATTTGACAACTTGCACAATCATATCCCCAAAGACTTATGCCCTCCAGAGGAAACCGTTCTCCTCCTTTATTTGACCGCTTTCAAAGGACATTTTCGCTTTATTCTAAAGGAAAAGATACCTAAAAATTTGGCAAAGGCCAAAGAGTATAGTGTGCATATTGAAGAACGTATTATCAACTCAAAGATTGAGCCCTTTTAGTTCCATCATACCAGAATTGAACCGAAGATGAAAACTTCAACCAATAATGTACAGGATCCAATCACACTCTAGGCTCAAAAGTTTTATTAAATGAATGCCCAGTTCATTTATAGTCAAAATCAAATCATGAACAAGTTGACAACTTTGGAAAGGCATCATCGTGCTCCATGACCTCAGTTTGTCAGACAGTAGAGGGAAAACATATGTTGGAAACCAAGGAAACAACAAGAGGAAATGGCACATGACACCTTGAATCCTATTGGGATGGTCATCATGGAGGGATCACCATGGTGTTTTCATTGTGAAGAACCTCAAGAAGACCGTGAATGTCGGAGATAGGTGAAAGAAGAAGAAGATCCAGCCATTATGGACAGGTTGAACTTCATTGATACACTTTTCACTCTCTAGGATGATGAATGCATTAACATCACTAAAGAACAACTTGAATAGATCGGGAAGCAAGCAACTAGATGAGATCGGTTAAAAATATTGAACCAAATCGATGAAGGTTTAGAGGAGAAGTTGAGGGAAAAGGAAATATTGAAATACTCAAGAAGAAACAAAATGCCAGTCCCACCACCCTCGGAAACGAAAGAAGTTTCTCTGCATCCTGCACCACCAGTTCATGACCTGCTTCCACTGTCTGCACCAGCAGATGAGGATCTTCGCCTAAATATAGATGTACTAGGTATGATTGGAAAGATGAATATGTTGGTATTTGTGGTAGAGATGTGAAATATTTCTTCCATAAGGACAGAAGTTTTGAAGGCATTAAAATTACAAGATGAGGCAGGAGATCCTCCAGTGATCCTAAATACTATGTATCATGGGAAACAAAGAGAGGATAAACCTCCTTTTTATATTTTTTTGGACATAAATGGTTTTTGTTTGAATAATTGTATGTTGGATTACTAAGCCTCGAAAAATGTAATGTCTCTAAATTTCATGAAACAACTTGGTTTGCAGACAACCTTCCCTTATGGGAACGTTTGTGGTATTGATTCAAAGAAGGTGAAAGTGTATCGTCTCATAGAATATGTGGAGGTATATTTGCAGGATTTTCCCCACATCAGCCTCATCATGAATATAATTGTGATTGATGTACCAAATGCTTGGGGCATGCTCTTGTCAATAAGTTGGTTCGCTACCCTTGGAGGTTTTCTCATTATGGACCTCACTCATGCACATATCCCTATGGGGGATGGGACTTTTGAGATTCTATATAGTCAACATGTTTCAAATAATCATGTCATTGATCCAAATATCCTTGACTATTGGAGTTATTGTGAGTATGATGTGGCACCTCAGGTCAGGGGATTTCCCTTTTGCGCAAGAATATTGTATTGATGCACTACTTCCAAAGACAGACAAATATAAGGAGAATATTAAAAAATACCAAGGAAAGGATTCAGGATCCATCAAGATACTAAAGAAGGATGAGGATAATAAGGGTCAAAAATAGTCTCCCTAGCTTCAATTGAAGATTGGATCAGAAACCCAAACAAAATTTCAACAAATGGTTCGATTATTTGGAAATCGATGGTATCCTCATTCTCAGTGGTTGGAGACAGTCTTGCATGGAGGATGGGAAAAGGAAATCATCTTCGTATTGGATTTGATCCCTGGCCAGGGTGTGGGAATTCTCATATTCTTCCGGAAGACCTAATTGACCAACTTCACAGGCAAGGTATCTTCTACCTCTCTCAGCCAGTTGATCCTCTTACAACAAATTTATGGAATCATGGATGGAAAAATGCTACTTTGCTAAGATTAAACGGGATCTATGTAGATTTGATGAGAAAATATATTGTAGCACTCAAAAGAGGACATATTAGACCCACAGATAGGGAAGATGAATTAGTGTGGCAGAAAGACCCCATAGGCTTCTATACTCCAAAAGCGGGATACCTAGCTCTAAATAGAGACCCCTTACAACAAAACCCCAAATGGTGGTGGAAGGGCCTTTGGAAGATGAAATTCCCTAAAAAAGACAAAATATTTATGTGGGCATCCTTGAACAATCGAATCCCAACTTGGGAAATCCAGAATAAGTGTCAAATAGAAGGTCTAGGGAGATGCGCTCTTTGTAAAAATGCAAATGAATCCACCTTCCATATCCTCATCACATGTCCTTTCACCATGAAAGTATGGACAGAAACGTCCAGTAGTCTTAGGCAGAACTGCATATGGAATGGAGACTCTCTGGAGCTAGCTTGTAAGAACTAGACATGTGACACAAGAAATAAGAAGATAAAATCTCTCCCACTCTTAATAAGCTGGGGAATTTGGCTAGCAAGGAACACATGATTTTTTAAAGAAAAATCTTCAATTCCAGAAGTAATCGTAACATAATGCCTATCAATTCTATCCCATTTTCCCCAGTCCAAAGATGCACCAGCATTACAGGTAAGGCAACAAGAGGTTATAGGCTCATCAAAACCTTGGGCCTTTTTTGATGGAGCCTCTCACAACTCTGATTGTGTAGGAGGATTTGTTCTATATTTATCATAAAACCATTGTTTTCATTTTAAAATGGGATTGGGTAGGGGGACAAACAACTATGTTGAACTCATGGTGTTGAAGCTTTTACTTATTTTCACCAGAGAAAAAGGAATACAACAAATTCAAATTTTTTGGGACTCTATGAATGTCATTAATTGGACAAGAAAACATCAAACTTGTCACAGTGTTTTTATTTTTCCTATTCTGGAGGAAATATTTAGGCTGTTGGACACTTATGATACTGTGGTTATCTCTCATGTATACAGGGGACATGAACTTGGTAGAGGATCCATTGTCCAAAGAGGGATTGTTTCTCTCTCAGGGACAATGGCACATCACTAAAACAAAAGGGAAGGACACAAATGCATTTTATCATTGTCCCTTTATAGAAGATAAAGGTCACTTGCAGGATTTAAGACAGTTTGACAGACAAAAATCCTCTTGCAAGAAGTTTTGATCAGCATTATTTTTCTCTTTTTCAGCCTCTTCATGGACACTTTTCTCTTTTTTCTGCACAGATTTTTGTTCATAAAGACTATTATACATTATCACTATTGTGGTTGGACATTGTGAATAGATATCGGATACCAACATAGGGTAGCCATAAACCAGAAAGGTTGTGTCTTTTTTTTGTATATATAAAGGACTCATTTTATGTAGATAGTATCTTTCCACCTTGTTTTGGGTGTGATTTTGTAATCTGCAATGGTAGACAAGCCAATGTGGGCTTTCAACAGCCCAATACCTTCCTGGTTCTTACACACACTTTTGGTGTGTTGTGCTCCAGAAGCACCTACAAAATGTAATTTTGTCTCTTACAAGGAATAAAATTACGCTTTTTTATAAGGAAAAAAAAAAAGAGAAAGCATGAAAAACCCTTACTTATCAAGAATATTCCAGTACAATTGCCAAGAACAAGCTTCAAGAGATAGCACTAGCCTTTTTCCTCCAATAGACAAGTATAAGCATGAAAAATCACGAGACAAGATGGACCGAATTTCCAAGTAGGGTGAAAATTTCAGCCAAGAATGTTATGTAATTCTCAAGTAAATATGATAAAATGAGAATGAGGTGACCTCCATTTATACAAGGTCACTTAAAACCAATTTGTCCACTTTAAAATGTCAACAACAAATTAGAAGGATGTCTACCTCCTCTATTTTCCCTTTACAAATTAAAAATATAAGATTACATAAATTAAGTCCCTTATAAGGGTGACATCATTCCCTAAAGGGTGATGCTAGGCCTCAAAAATGAGACATTGAGCATTTATATGCAAGTCATTGAGCCTCCAAATGTCATGTGTCCATCTCTCATGCTCTGGAGTGTCATGTCATACATATTTCTTCTTCAAACCACATCATCTCTCTTATGGAACCATCAATCCCACAAACCCTAGCCCCTCTCATGACATCAAGGCTTGGAAGGTGATGTATTGGGATTACAAAGGCCAACATCCAAGTGTAAGGGGATATCATGTCATCACCTAGTGGTTTCCAAGTTCCTCCAAAGGAAACATCCATAATCTCAAGTGTGTAATGGCTCTAAGGTAATCTACCCATCATGTGGGGCATGACGTTCTTCCTTGGGGTTTTCAACCCCCCATGAAGGTCAAAATGGCATAGCTTACACATAGCAAGGTCTTACAAATAAAAACAATTACGCCCTCCATTAATGGTACACAAGTCACATGTATCATTCCAAGTAAGCCACATTTAATAAAATAGACACCTAAACATATGCATTAAATCCCCCCTTTTCAAAATAAACAAATGCTCAAATAGCTTATACAGTTTGCTAAATTTAGTTATGGGAGGCTTGTCATGGTGCCCTTTTGGGTAGATCAATCCCCCAAGTCAAGGAGTGTTTCCCAAGAATCCCCTCTCTAAGCCATGTAATGAGTATGATGTGGATGAGAGTATGACTTTTGGGTATGGGGTTATTGACATATCAAGGGTTCATATTGTCTCATTTATGGGTGGCTTTGTAGAGGGTGTGTTGCATCCTCATTTGCAATGCAACTTTTTCCAAGCCCTTTTATTTACCATTAATTGATTATGGTCCAAAACATTGAGTGCTATGTGAAATGGAAAGTAAGGAGCACCGCAATTCCATTTTGATCTAAGAACACATTGAATGTCATGTGCAATGAAATTAAAAGACACTGCAAATGCATTATGTCAACAAGCGAGACATTTATTAATTATGTGTTTTATTTTTTAAAGGTCCTTGAATTTTATGAAGAGTTTCATTTCTCTTAGGAACTTGGGGCAAGCATCTAGAGATTAATTTATGTCTTTTATCTTTTTCCAACTACAAAACATTTGTGCCTTTAGCCCCTTTTTCCCATCAAATGAGGTACAAGTTCTTCTTGGTTTCAATAAGCCCAAAAACCCAAAAGGTGAGGAAATGAAAGGGAAGAAGTGTTGAAAGTGGCAAGTATGTGCAAGAATGGTACAATGACCCTTCAAGGAGACCCCTTAGAAACAACCATTTTCCCAAGGGTGACCCACTTACTAGGAAACCATGTCAACCACCAAGGTGAAATAAGGAAAAAGGTATAAATTACAAGCAAACATTTTACAATCAAAAGAGGACCCTTTCCAACATGTTCAAATTGACACTTACCATGAGACCAAACTTGTTACCTCATGAAGTAAGACATGTTTTCCTATGTGGGCCAAGTTGGTGTGGTGGACATTGTTTTTTTCGATCAGTGGTGATGTGTGGTGAGAATAGTGGATTTTTCCACTCATCTAGCTCTCGGCACTCCATGTCTACATCCTGCGGGCCTCGAGACATCATCTTCTTAGTTACCACTATAAATGGGGGGTAAAATATGGCTCCTACTTGGAGACATGTGCTCGTTGTAGAGTGCGTGAGAACCTCAACATCTCCTAGTAAGACCTGTTCCTACACACACTGAAACAAGACACATTGAGATATCGAAGGGTGGCACACTCACCCCTTTACTCATATAATCAAAAATTCAAAATTAACAACTATTCTTTAAAAAATAATATGTTGCATTTTTTCAAAAGTTTCTAACTAGCATGTTATATGATCCAAGAAAATGTATCATAAAATTTATGAAAATAAAGAAACGTACAAAGAGGAAGAAAATAAAACTACATTAGGATGAACAAACAAAATTCAAATGCAAGAAAGCAAGATGACCTACCTACTTACCTGGGGCCTGAGGCCCATGGAAATCATGTGTCAATTGATGTCAAGTGAAATCATACACCCAGTGCAACCACCTACTAAGCATCTCACCCAACTACTTCCCCCTATGCTTAATTATAAAATATATCAAGGAAAAGTTAAGAAAATAATAATCATGAATATGAATAAGCATATAATCAATCATAGGAAACAACTTGTGGAGGTGCGTGGAAGGGAGACAATCCTGCTAGAAAGAATGGACACAAGCTTGATCCACCCATCTCTAAACAAGGTTGTCATCTAAAGAAAAGTGCATGGCTTCCCAAAGAAGAAGTGTAACATCCAGTTCCACTAATCAACTTTTATACCACTGATTTATTCTTTGAGGACACTTGCGAGCAAGTGATCCTGTTAAAACATGATACTTTATGATTAGTTGCTTTGGTTTATGAGTTAAAAATGATGTCATCATTGAGTATTAAAATTTGATATGTTAATTATATTGATGTATAGCATTGACAAGTATTATGATGAGGTTTCCTGAGTGTGCAGGAAACATGACACGATGAGGATGTTGATGGCATCGACAAAACACCTTGGACTCTGGATTGAGTCAGGGAGTGGTCTATTGACTTTGATTATGAGTACTTTTTTTTATTAAGCATGTATCATGATGATGATTTCAGTTATGAATTTCATGTATAAGAGTTATTATTGTTATCTTTTTTAGTGGATGCAGGCATGGTGACGCTTGTTGATCCAACTCACATATGGAGCAAAGGGGTCATGCACATCTATCAGATAGGTGAGGGAGAGGTGTGGCAATGTCCCTGTCACATCCTATTAGCACTCTTGTCATGATATGAATTGAAGGTTAATGACTACCTTGTTTCTGAGAGGTTCACAATGTCGTGAGGGAAGACTAAGACAGCCGCTCATGAGGATTTATAAGGGGCGCACAATAAGGCATATTTTGTATTCCTCAATACACCCTTAGTCTCACACAAGCTCTACCAGTGGAGTATTGACTCCAAACATCAGACAACTTCCAAACTAAGTCAAATGGAAAATGGAACCCTTGGAGCACATAGGTGCATCTTGAAGGGCACATCTCATGAATAAATTAGTGAGTTAAAAATCTAGAAGACCTTAGAGAACAAAACAATTACTTAGAATTGATAGAAAAGAGAATATGAATTTAGATAATTTTATTTTAATTTATGAAAGGGAACATAATAAAGCAAAGTCTAAAATGGTTATGTCTAATTGAATTTATATTTATGGGGCATAAGGAAAATATTAGACTAAACAAAACTATTATAGGGGGAATAAAATATTATGACATGTGCACAATGTGTGCATGAAATTAATAAAATGAATTTTTAATTATTATTTTCATGAAAAAATGGGTTGTCAACATAGAGTTAGAATCCTAAGTCAATCTAGACTCTAAATCCTAACTAAAAGAAGAGTCATATTCAAACTCCAACTGTAAAGTATTTAGGAGACACAACAAAAGAGAATTTGGGGAACTAAGGGACAACTAGGAGAAAATCTAGGAACTAATTGTGGGTGTGAGGGAAAATGCACAATTATTTTATTAAAAAGGAAATAAACATGTGCAACTTGGGGAAAGTGTGACATGTGTTGGGGGTTAATAATATCTAATTAAATTATTAAAAAATATTTAATTGTGCATGAGATGAAAAGTGTCAAGGTGAAAATTCTTATAAAAAGTATGGTGAGGAAGGAGTAGGCGTTGTATTGTTGGATGACTAAAATGCTGGCAAATTTTCATGTGACTAGTTTTTTTGTGTCAGTTGGGCTGCAAGCTTGTGAAAGAGGTGGAAGCCTCTCCTTACGAGGGCAAGCTTGAGCTAAATTTGATTTGAGATTCCATGTGTGTGACCCATTTGCAGCTCGAGGGGATAAGGGGAAATAAGAGTACCCCTAGAGTTGGTTGGGAGGTATCGATGAAGTCATTGGATTGCAGGCGAAAGGAATGACGTTGTGAAACTTTTAAAGTTGAGGATCATCCTCATATAAAGACATTATTCCGGTCACGGTATTTTATTTTTAGTTAATTTATTGGATATTGGAATATTTAATTTGTAAACTAAACATGTATGGGAAGAACGATTTTGGTAGTGAGATGTCATTTCTGATCATTATGTATATTTTATATTTTATTGTGGATGGAGTAAATTACCTCTATAATGATGCAAATAATTAGATTTATTTCTTGCATATAAATGTACATAATTTTTTCTTCGTTGATTGGCATCCTAGCTCATATTTAGATCTAATTATTGTATAAAATTATATGCAGAATTATTTCTCTATGAATGGCATTTTTATCATTTTCATTGAGTTATTTTTACGAGTAGTAAAATCAATTTGTGGAGGTTCTGGAAAATTAGTCCAATTATAATCGGTTGCACTCATGGGCAAGTTGTAAGCGATATTCTTCCAACATGTGTATAAGTACATAACTCGGTATATGGGTTAGAATTGCAGTTTCAAATCTTTCACTTGACCAACTTGTATGCTATATATATATTAGATCTGAATTTTATAAACTTTGCTTAACAATGTTACAAAATTTAGAGAGATTTTAGAGATTAATTTGTTTACATGTCTGCATTTATTTTGATATGAGTATTTATCTATGATCTATTAACCATTTACAAATGGGAGTCATTACAGATAAACTATTTCGTTTTCATAATATAAATACCTGTAATAAAACCAAAAACTAATTATTATCTTTACCAAGACATTTGAACTACCATAGGTCAATGATATTATTTTGTGCGTTGACAATCGGGTCACCTGTGTCATTATTTAGGTAAGAAAAATCGTATTTTGTTGGGTTGGTAATTGGCGTGTACTGCTAGTTAGAGGCTGAGTTAACCTCAATTCAATTCAACCATAGTTGTAACATGAACATTCATCTGCAATTCAACCATATGCCCTAAACTCATAGTAGTTCCTTGGAGCTCAGGGACGTAAAATTTGTGGTAATTATTGCAAGTATTTCAGTAATTTAAACAGGAGATTAACATAATGAATATATGATTAATGGATTGATATATAAAATTTTAAACTTAATTAAGGCACCTCGGTTAGTAAGGTTGATTTTGACTTGGTATAAATTGTAACCTAGATAGGGTAATAGATTTCTTTTTACTTTGATTTAACCCTATTCACTCAAGATTTTAAGATTATATATATATAATAAATCTATAGAAAATATAGCTATAATTATTTTAATATAATGTTTCATGTGTATTATCTAATAGTTTGTGAAACCAGTTAATCTTAAGTAGGATGAATAATTCACCCCTGCAAATTAAGTGAACAACTTAAAAATTTAATGGAATTCATCAACATGTGTATTTGGTTTTTAAGTTAGAGCGCATTGGCACAACCTTGTATAAGATAGGTAGATATTCATAATTTCACCATATAGTGTACCTAGCTAGTTTTAAAATTAATGCATGGCATCCAATAGTTGTCTATGAGTTGAATTGTAAGTTATGCAAGTGACATAGTAAAGTTATTTAAAGAATTAATGTTGTTTAATAGAAAATATATTAATTTTTAGATAGTGTTTTACGAATTTCCCTTGATTATCATTGCACAATTTATATGCTTAGTATTACGATTTCCTTGATGTTAGATTAAGAGGGTCATTACATATTGCATTTGAGCAAGGTTCTACTCTGCGACACAAGACTCATTACAACTTCCAATGAATTTTGTTTAAATCAGGATAAATTACTAATAAAAAATTAATATGTTTTTATGGCATGTATCATGGTTAGAGGACGTAGAATGAGTAGACGTTGGGGTGCGAGAGAAATAGGTATGCTTCCTCCAACTACACCCACACCCGAGGGATCTTCTCCATAGGGAGAAGAGCATACTACCGAGCAGGAGCATGTTGCGGTGGACGATGTCATGGGTATGATGAGGTCTTTTCAGAGGATTTTTAGAGGCGATGATAAATCGCCTTGATCGTGATGAGGGAAGGGAATTTGTACCCAATGAGGGTTCGCAACGCCCGCATTTAGTTAGTGGTAGTGTTCATAGAAAACTCGAGAAGGTAAAATTTTCTGAGTTCTGGGGTTCCACGGATGGTTTAGCCGTCGAAGCTTGGTTGGAGAATATGGCAATGTGTTTTACATTGTGCGATTATACCTCCAACACGATGGTCCGTATGGTAGTTTTTCAGTTGAAGGGGAGTGCACTTCTTTGGTGGAAGACGTTCTTTCCACAATTGAATATGGTCATTGAAGACGTGTCTTGGGAATTGTTCGAGGAACTATTCCGAGAGAGGTACCTATCTGATGAGTTCATTGAGCGTTAGCTTAATGAATTCAATGCCTTACGACAGGGTAGTCATACAATACCTGAGTATGAGTCTAGGTTTATGGAGTTTCTTAGATATGCTCCGCACCTGAACACTGGAAATTTAAAGGTGAATAAGTTTGTTTTTGGTCTCAACTACAACATTCGTGCTAAGGTGAGGATTATGATGCCTCAGACTTTGCCTGATGTAGCAAAAAAATATTTTATCGCTGAAAAATATTTTAACAATTGAGGTTAGGGTAGGACTCCTTCTAGGTAGACAGGACAGACTCCAATTAGAGCATCACAGCAACAGACACCCATTAGACAGACTTATGGACACCATAACACACCCTGAGGACCTGTGTTTTCTACACCGTGTAGACAAGCTACCAATAAGAGGACTCCATTTAGAGAAACACCACAATAGCATCCGCGTCGTCCGTAGCAGCAACAAAAATATAGATTTGTTTCGCAGAATAGATTAGGACCACAAAACCCAAGACCAGCAGATTCTTCCTCTGGACCTAGGAGCACAGGTCCTAAAAACAAATATTAGACTTGTGGAGAACCCCACTATCAGATATATTGTCCTATAGAAAAGGAGATAACTTATGGATCAACAGTAAAGATGAAAATAGCAGATTTGGGCAAGGCCCATATGATTCATGCAACGGTGAATAATCGTCAGGATGAGCATCAGTCTATAGTACTCGAGACTTCAGGTATGATATCAGATCAACAATTTAGTATTTTGATAGTTCCAAGAGCTACTGAGAGTTCATTTATAGTCTTGCACCATATAATAGAACAAAGATAACTCAAGAAAATAATAATCATGAGTATAAGCACATATATAATCGATCATGAAATAAAACTCTTGAACACGGGTCAGAAGGAGGAAATCTTGCTGGAAAGAGAAACCATCAGCCCGATCATCTTGCTTGAAAGTGTAGCCACAAGTCTAATCAATCCATCTATGAAGGGGGATACTATATGTAGACAAAGGCTCATCTTCATATGTTCATAAAGACTCACTTCTCATCGAGGACTAAGAGGAAATGAAAGATCGAAAGAATATTGCATGGTCTCTTGGAGAAGAGGGCAAGAGGTAAGGAACAGTCTCAAGTGTAGAGAGACACCGCCTATTCCCCGAGAATGTGCATGAAAATATCCAATATGAAAATACTTATGCTTTAAATAATGAACCTATGGTTGCTCTAAAGTGGCCACGTCCTAGTATTCCTTGAAATCTGAGCATAATGGTTGAGAATCCTCATAAATCAAATATGAATCCTCAAAAGGGGATGTATTAAAGAATGAATGAAGATCATGTTGCGACAATTCATCCTCGAAAGTGCACAACAAATATATAACCATGTCATCACTAGGCTGCCAAACATCTAAATCATATACGTATGAGGACCAATCCTCTGATGATGACACCCCCTCTGCCTAAGAGCTACCCTCAATGTCATAAATGGGGTCTCTATCACATTTGAGATAACTAATATCCCATATGCGTCTGCCAGTTTGCATGAAAGTGTCTATAGGCTCATAAACCATATCAAAGGGTACTTTCATAAGACCATCAGTATGATTGAAAATGACCATATTTTCGTCTTTGTGCACAGGAGGAGCAGAGGCATGGGTGTCTTCGACTGGACCTTCATCATCAAGATTGGTCGCTTGTTCAACATGAGGAGGAAAACAAGGTTGGACAACCTCTCCTTCATCAAGCGGGATCAAAGATAGTGGTGCCTCAATATGTTGTGCTTTACCATAATTCTTCTTTCTTTTTATAGATAAGCCCCTCCATCACCTCTTCATCACAAGAGGCTTGATTATGAGTGCATAGTTCTTTTCTTGCTTTTATTCAAGGGGATCTTTCATATCCAAGGTTTCCTTCGACACTTATTTACTTTCAAGGTAAAGGAATTAATCACCATAAATGTATTTGAAAGGGTCACAACTCATTGTGTTCTCTTCTTGATATGTCTGTTCTTCGAATACTTTTTCATCATCAAGGAAAGGAAATAATTCTCTTATGTGATTTATCATTTCCTCAACAGCTTTATTGGCATCCTCAAGTAATTTTTTCCCCACAGGTATAGTACTTTTCTGGATGATTGTACATGCCCGAGACACAAGAAAAGACACTTTGCAATGATAGATGTTAGTTGGATCAGAAAGTTAAGATTTTTGTCCCTAATTTGCAGTAGTATATATCATTTTATATCAACATAAGTATATATATCAGTTTATATGCAGTGTTGGAGAACCATAGGTAGACCTCAAAAATAAACATGTCAAGCATCTATATGATCTCATCATGATGAAGACCCTCTTCCCCTCAAAATGTTTAAGTGTAAATGAGTGGCACCTCACCACCAAGCCCTAACCCCCTAGGTGATGTCATGTCTCTAGAAGTGATGTTTTTTATCTCCTAGGAAAAACATTTGGCATGTGGAGGATAGGCTATGTTGTCCAAGTCATCTTTGAGGCCTTCCAAGTTTGATCTCTCAATCCGGCATGTGGGCCCTTGGCATCCAACTTGTGGGCTTGTATCCCCGTCGAATCTCAAGCTAGGATTGTTCTCCCAAAATTTTCCACCAACTAGGTCCTGCAAAGACAAATGAGAACGCCCTCAAAGGATCTCAAGTCATAACATCATTATAAGTGAATCCAATCAATAAATAAGCCATCTAAGCATGTGCATCAAAGATCACTATATCAAACAATTAACTGCTCAAAGACATTATGCGACTTGTCAAGATTGAATATGGGAAGGTTGACGAGGTTTCCTATTAGGTAGATCTTGCCCTAGGTTAAGGAGATTTTCCAATAGATCCCTCTCTAAGCCATGTAAATTGGATGAAGTGGGTGGGGTCAAGACTCAATGGGCATAGGGCTCATGATATACAAGGGGTTGTAGTGTCTCATTCATGGGTACCTTTGTATAGGGTGTGTGGTACCTTCGTCTGAAATTCATTTTTTCCAAGCCCATC
>JASDQU010436807.1:57956-68393 GCA_032191745.1 Picea mariana
TCATACACCCAGTGCAACCACCTACTAAGCATCTCACCCAACTACTTCCCCCTATGCTTAATTATAAAATATATCAAGGAAAAGTTAAGAAAATAATAATCATGAATATGAATAAGCATATAATCAATCATAGGAAACAACTTGTGGAGGTGCGTGGAAGGGAGACAATCCTGCTGGAAAGAATGGACACAAGCTTGATCCACCCATCTCTAAACAAGGTTGTCATCTAAAGAAAAGTGCATGGCTTCCCAAAGAAGAAGTGTAACATCCAGTTCCACTGATCAACTTTTATACCACTGATTTATTCTTTGAGGACACTTGCGAGCAAGTGATCCTGTTAAAACATGATACTTTATGATTAGTTGCTTTGGTTTATGAGTTAAGAATGATGTCATCATTGAGTATTAAAATTTGATATGTTAATTATATTGATGTATAGCATTGACAAGTATTATGATGAGGTTTCCTGAGTGTGCAGGAAACATGACACGATGAGGATGTTGATGGCATCGACAAAACACCTTGGACTCTGGATTGAGTCAGTGAGTGGTCTATTGACTTTGATTATGAGTACTTGATTTTATTAAGCATGTATCATGATGATGATTTCAATTATGGATTTCATGTATAAAAGTTATTATTGTTATCTTTTTTAGTGGATGCAGGCATGGTGACGCTTGCTAATCCGACTCACATATGGAGTAAAGGGGTCATGCACATCTATCAGATAGGTGAGGGAGAGGTGTGGCAATGTCCCTGTCACATCCTATTAGCACTCCTGTCATGATATGAATTGAAGGTTAATGACTACCTTGTTTCTGAGAGGTTCACAATGTCGTGAGGGAAGACTAAGACAGCTGCTCATGAGGATTTCTGAGGGGCGCACAATAAGGCATATTTTGTATTCCTCAATACACCCTTAGTCTCACACAAGCTCTACCAGTGGAGTATTGACTCCAAACATCAGACAACTTCCAAACTAAGTCAAATGGCGAATGGAACCCTTGGAGCACATAGGTGCATCTTCAAGGGCACATCGCATGAATAAATTAGTGAGTTATTAAAAATCTAGAAGACCTTAGAGAACAAAACAATTACTTATAATTGATAGAAAAGAGAATATGAATTTAGATAATTTTATTTTAATTTATGAAAGGGAACATAATAAAGCAAAGTCTAAAATGGTTATGTCTAACTGAATTTATATTTATGGGGCATAAGGAAAATATTAGACTAAACAAAACTATTATGGAGAGAATAAAATATTATGACATGTGCACAATGTGTGCATGAAATTAATAAAATGAATTTTTAATTAAAATAAATTGTTTTCATGAAAAAATGGGTTGTCAACATAGAGTTAGAATCCTAAGTCAATCTAGACTCTAAATCCCAACTAAAAGAAGAGTCATAATCAAACTCCAACTGTAAATGATTTAGGAGACACAACAAAAGAGAATTTTGGGAACTAAGGGACAACTAGGAGAAAATCTAGGAACTAATTGTGGGTGTGAGGGAAAATGCACAATTATTTTATTAAAAAGGAAATAAACATGTGCAACTTGGGGAAAGTGTAAAATGTGTTGGGGGTTAATAATATCTAATTAAATTATTAAAAAATATTTAACTGTGCATGAGATGAAAAGTGTCAAGGTGAAAATTCTTATAAAAAGAATGGTGAGGAAGGAGTAGGCGTCGTATTGTTGGATGACTAAAATGCTGGCAAATTTTCATGTGACTAGTTTTTTTGTGTCAGTTGGGCTGCAAGCTTGTGAAAGAGGTGGAAGCCTCTCCTTACGAGGGCAAGCTTGATCTAAATTTGATTTGAGATTCTGTGTGTGTGACCCATTTGCGGCTCGAGGGGATAAGGGGAAATAAGAGTACCCCTAGCGTTGGTTGGGAGGTATCGATGAAGTCATTGGATTGCAGGCGAAAAGAATGACGTTGTGAAAATTTTAAAGTTGAGGATCATCCTCATATAAAGACATTATTCCGGTCACGGTATTTGATTTTTAGTTAATTTATTGGATATTAGAGTATTTAATTTGTAAACTGAACATGTATGGGAAGAACGATTTTGGTAGTGAGATGTCATTTCTGATCATTATGTATATTTTATATTTTATTGTGGATGGAGTAAATTACCTCTATAATGATGCAAATGATTAGATTTATTTCTTGCATATAAATGTACATAATTTTTTCTTCGTTGATTGTCATCCTAGCTCATATTTAGATCTAATTATTGTATAAAATTATATGCAAAATTATTGCTCTATGAATGGCATTTTTATCATTTTCATTGAGTTATTTTTACGAGTAGTAAAATCAATTTGTGGAGGTTCTGGAAAATTAGTCCAATTATAATCGGTTGCACTCATGGGCAAGTTGTAAGCGATATTCTTCCAATATGTGTAGAAGTACATAACTCGGTATATGGGTTAGAATTGTAGTTTCAAATCTTTCACTTGACCAACTTGTATGCTATATATATATTAGATCTAAATTTTATAAACTTTGCTTAACAATGTTACAAAATTTAGAGAGATTTTAGAGATTAATTTGTTTACAAGTCTGCATTTATTTTGATATGAGTATTTATCTATGATCTATTAACAATTTACAAATGGAAGTCATTACAGATAAACTATTTCGTTTTCATAATATAAATACCTGCAATAAAACCAAAAACTGATTATTATCTTTACCAAGACATTTGAACTACCATAGGTCAATGATATTATTCTGTGCGTTGACAATCGGGTCACCTGTGTCATTATTTAGGTAAGAAAAATTGTATTTTGTTGGGTTGGTAATTGGCGTGTACTGCTAGTTAGAGGCTGAGTTAACCTCAATTCAATTCAACCATAGTTGTAACATGAATATTCATCTACAATTCAACCATATGCCTTAAACTCATAGTAGTTCCTTGGAGCTCAGGGACGTAAAATTCGTGGTAATTAGTGCAAGTATTTCAGTAATTTAAACAGGAGATTAACATAATAAATATATGATTAATGGCTTGATATATAAAATTTTAAACTTAATTAAGGCACTTGTGTCTTAAGTAAGATGAATAATTCACCCCCGCAAATTAAGTGAACAACTTAAAAATTTAATGGAATTCATAAACATGTGTATTTGGTTTTTAAGTTAGAGCGCATTGGCACAACCTTATATAAGATAGGTAGATATTCATAATTTTACCATATAGTGTACCTAGCTAGTTTTAAAATTAATGCATGGCATCCAATAGTTGTCTATGAGTTGAATTGGAAGTTATGCAAGTGACATAGTAAATTTATTTAAAGAATTAATGTTGTTTAATAGAAAATATCTTAATTTTTAGATAGTGTTTTGCGAATTTCCCTTGATTACCATTGCACAATTTATATGCTTAGTATTACGATTTCCTTGATGTTAGATTAAGAGGGTCATTACATATTGCATTTGAGCAAGGTTCTACTCTGAAACACAAGACTCATTACAACTTCCAATGAATTTTGTTTAAATTAGGATAAATTACTAATAAAAATTTAATATGTTTTTATGGCATGTATCATGGTTAGAGGACGTAAAATGAGTAGACGTCGGGGTGCGAGAGAAATAGTTATGCTTCCTCCAACTACACCCACACCCGAGGGATCTTCTCCATAGGGAGAAGAGCATACTACCGAGCAGGAGCATGTTGCGGTGGACGATGTCATGGGTATGATGAGGTCTTTTCAGAGGATTTTCAGAGGCGATGATAAATCGCCTTGATCGTGATGAGGGAAGGGAATTTGTACCCAACGAGGGTTCGCAACACCCGCTTTTAGTTAGTGGTAGTGTTCATAGAAAACTCGAGAAGGTAAAATTTTCTGAGTTTTGGGGTTCCACGGATGGTTTAGCCGTCGAAGCTTGGTTGGAGAATATGGCAATGTGTTTTGCATTGCGCGATTATACATCCAACACGATGGTCCATATGGTAGTTTTTCAGCTAAAGGGGAGTGCACTTCTTTGGTGGAAGACGTTCTTGCCACAATTGAATATGGTCATTGAAGACGTGTCTTGGGAATTGTTCGAGGAACTATTCCAAGAGAGGTACCTATCTAATGAGTTCATTGAGCGTTACCTTAATGAATTCAACGCCTTACGATAGGGTAGTCATATAGTACCTGAGTATGATTCTAGGTTTATGGAGTTGCTTATATATGCTTTGCACCTGAACACTGGAAATTTAAAGGTGAATAAGTTTGTTTTTGGTCTCAACTACAACATTCGTGCTAAGGTGAGGATTATGATGCCTCAGAATTTGCCTGATGTAGCAAAAAAATATTTTATCGCTGAAGAATATTTTAACAATTGAGGTTAGGGTAGGACTTCTTCCAGGTAGACAGGACAAACTCCAGTTAGAGCATCACAACAACAGACACCCATTAGACAGACTTCTGGGCACCATAACACACCCTGAGGACCTGTGTTTTCTACACCGCGTAGACAAGCTACCAATAAGAGGACTCCATTTAGAGAAACACCACAACAGCATCTGCATCGTCCATAGTAGCAGCAAAAATATAGATTTGTTTCGCAGAACAGATTAGGACCACAAAACCCAAGACCAGCAGATTCTTCCTCTAGACCTAGGAGCACAGGTCCTAAAAACAGATATTAGACTTGTGGAGAACCCCACTATCAGAGATATTGTCCTATAGAAAAGGAGATAACTTATGGATCAACAGTAAATATGAAAATAGCAGATTTGGGCAAGGCCCATATGATTCATGCAGCGGTGAATAATCGCCAGGATGAGCATCAGTCTATAGTACTCGAGACTTCAGGTATGATATCAGATCAACAATTTAGTATTTTGATAGTTCCAAGAGCTACTGAGAGTTCATTTATAGTGTTGCACCATATAATAGAACAAAGATAACTCAAGCAAATAATAATCATGAGTATAAGCACACATATAATGGATCATGAAATAAAAATCATGAACACTGGTGGGAAGGAGGAAATCTTGCTGGAAAGAGAAACCATCAACTCGATCATCCTGCTTGAAAGTGTAGCCACGAGTCTGATCAATCCATCTATGAAGGGGGATACTATATGTAGACAAACGCTCATCTTCATATGTTCATAAAGACTCACTTCTCATCGAGGACTAAGAGGAAATGAAAGATCGAAAGAATACCGCATGGTCTCTTGGAGAAGAGGGCAAGAGGTAAGGAATAGTCTCAAGTGTAGAGAGACACAGCCTCTTCCCCGAGAATCTGCATGAAAATATCCAATATGAAAATACTTATGCTTTAAATAATGAACCTATGATTGCTCTAAAGTGGCCACGTCCTAGTATTCCTCGAAATCTGAGCATAATGGTTGAGAATCCTCATAAATCAAATATGCATCCTCAAAAGGGGATGTATTAAAGAATGAATGAAGATCATGCTGTGACAATTCATCCTCGAAAGTGCAGAACAAATATATAACCATGTCATCACTAGGCTGTCAAACATCTAAATCATATACATATGAGGACCAATCCTCTGATGATGACACCCCCTCTGCCTAAGAGCTACCCTCAATGTCATAAATGGGGTCTCTATCACATTTGAGATAACTAATATCCCATATGCATCTGCCAGTTTGTATGAAAGTGTCTATAGGCTCATAAACCATATCAAAGGGTACTTTCATAAGACCATCAATATGATTTAAAATGACCATATTTTCGTCTTTCTGCACAGGAGGAGCAGAGGCATGGGCGTCTTTGACTAGACCTTCATCATCGAGACTCGTCACTTCTTCAACATGAGGAGGAAAACAAGGTTGGACAACCTCTTTTTCATCAAGCGGGATCAAAGATAGTGGTGCCTCAATATGTTGTGCTTTACCATAATTCTTCTTTATTTTTATAGACAAGCCCCTCCATCGCCTCTTCATCACAAGAGGCTTGATTATGAGTGCATAGTTCTTTTCTTTCTATTATTCAAGGGGATCTTTCATATCCAAGGTTTCCTTCGATGCTTATTTACTTTCAAGGTAAAGGAATTAAGCATCATAAATGTATTTGAAAGGGTCACAACTCATTGTGTTCTCTTCTTGATATGTTTGTTCTTCGAATACTTTTTCATCATCAAGGGAAGGAAATAATTCTCTTATGTGATTTATCATTTCCTCAACAGCTTTATTGGCATCCTCAAGTAATTTTTTCCCCATAGGTATAGTACTTTTCCAGATGATTGTACATGCCCGAGACACAAGAAAAGACACTTTGCAATGATAGATGTTAGTTGGATCAGAAAGTTAAGATTTTTGTCCCTAATTTGCAGTAGTATATATCAGTTTATATCAACATAGGTATATATATCAGTTTATATGCAGTGTTGGAGAACCATAGGTAGGCCTCCAAAGGAAACATGTCAAGCATCTATATGATCTCATCATGATGAAGACCCTCTTCCCCTCAAAACGTTCAATTGTAAATGAGTGGCACCTTACCACCAAGCCCTAACCCTCTAGGTGATGTCATGTCTCTAGAAGTGATGTTTTTCCTCTCCTAGGAAAAACATTTGGCATGTGGGGGATAGGATATGTTGTCCAAGTCATCTTTGAGGCCTTCCAAGTTTGATCTCTCTCATCTGGCATGTGGGCCCTTGGCATCCAACCTGTGGGCTTGTATCCCCATGGAATCTCAAGCTAGGCTTGTTCTCCCAAAATTTTCCACCAACTAGGTCCTGCAAAGACAAATGAGAATGCCCTCAAAGGATCTCAAGTCATAACATCATGATAAGTGAATCCAATCAATAAATAAGCCATCTAATCATGTGCATCAAAGATCACTATATCAAACAATTAACTGCTCAAAGACATTATGCGACTTGTCAAGATTGAATATGGGAAGGTTGACGAGGTTTCCTATTAGGTAGATCTTGCCCTAGGTTAAGGAGATTTTCCAATAAATCCCTCTCTAAGCCATGTAAAGTGGATGAAGTGGGTGGGGTCAAGACTCAATGGGCATAGGGCTCATGAAATACAAGGGGTTGTAGTGTCTCATTCATGGGTACCTTTGTATAGGGTGTGTGGTACCTTCGTCTGCAATTCATTTTTTCCAAGCCCATCAATTTCCTTTTATATTTCTTTCTTTGTATTTTTTTTCAATATAGCATAAGGAGAGATTGAAGGTCACTTCCCTAGCATGGTGACCAGATGATGACAATGTCACCCACAAACACCTAGTGGAAATGAGAAGGTTGGCTCATGATGAGACCCCCTTTATCTCAGCCATGCAACTGAGAGCCATTGCCCTAGCTTGGTGACCAGGTGATGATAATGTCATACCAATAGATATTCATGGACATGATAGGTCGGCTTGTGATGAGACCTCATGTCCTTCAAATAACCTTTTAAGCATTCTTTATTATATTGTGGGTCCCCTTTACCCAAAGATAAGTGTTTTATTTCTTTCTTGGTTGATCCCTGGGTGAAGCATCTGGAAGGTTTAAACAAAGCTTTTATCTTTTACCCAACATCAACCCTCTGGGCCTTCAGCCCCTTCTTCCCATAGAACGAGGGAAATCCCATTCTTGGGTCAATACACCCTAAAATCCCAAGAGATAAGTAAATGGGGGGGAATAATGATGGAAAGTGGTAAGTATGGTTGAGAACGGTATGATGGCTTATTAAGGGAGTTCCCAATAGCAAACCCATTCCCAAGGAAGACCACTTACTAGGGCACAATGTCAACCACCAAGGTGAAGCAGGGAAAAAAGGAATAATGTCCAAGCATATATCACGAAATCTAGAGATTTATAAGATACAACATAATCAAATGGATTATATATTGAAATGATTCTCACCATAATATTGACTTATACCTCATGGAGCAAGGCCCACTGCCTTCCAGAAGCCAACTGATGTGGTGAATGCCATGTGAAAAATTGTCACCATCTGTGGTGGTGATTGGGTTTTCCATCTGTTCAAAGGGCATTGTTGGCCATGTAGTCTCTCGGCACTCCATATATGCAACCAGAGGGCCTTGAGACATAATCTCATTAGTTATCCATAAAATGGGGATAATGGGGTTTCTGGTCTATCTTCTGGTTATATTATGTTTTATGAGATCTCTCTTGGAGAGAGACATTGTACTTTTTGACAAATCTATATTGAAGAATATTTGTTGGGTTTTCTCATCCAAGAGGGTTTCCCACGATAAATCTTGTGTATAATGTGGATGTCTTTCTTTCACTGATCTTGTTGCATGAAATTATTGTTCTAATTGTTAAAAGTTAAAGAATATTGAATACACTTAAATTATTAAGAGAAATTTTATCATAGTTTCATAGAGGGTATGAAAGAATCCATTTTCACAGTCTAAAGGAATTTGTTGGGAAAACAAGACCATAGGAAGACTCTCATAACCCTAGCGCATATTTTCTCTGGACCAGTTTTGCAGTTTTCACAGTTTTTGAAAATTGGGGATTTTACATAAAACTCTAGGTGATTATGTCACTCTCTTTCTAAAGGATGTTTGTAAAATTAAATCCATCAAGGAGTTCTCCTAAGGAGGGCACACCTTTCCCATGGATCATAATTCTAAAATTCTCAAGCTAAAAAATTAGGGTTTCCTCATAAACACTAGATCAAGACATCTAGGCAGCTGCGGACTGAAGTTGGAGCAGCTCACTTTGGCATAACACACTCTTTGGTAAGTTCAAAACCTTTCTTTGAAAAGTTTCTATTTTATTATTATATTTTCATCCCAGGGAAAGATGACTCCCAACACTAAGCTTGATGAGAAGATTGAGGGTGTTGATAACTTCCAAGCATGGAATTATAGAGTGATGCTCATTCTGGAAGAAAATGATTTAAAATATTTTGTCAAAGAAGAAGTTCCAGAACCATAGGAAGATGTGGACAAGGAAAAACACAAGAAGAATCTGGTCAAGGAAAAGAGAATTATTGTTGATTCTATCAAGGATCATCTGATCACTCATGTCTTATCATTGACAACTCCCAAGAAAATGTTTGATGCCCTATCCTGATTATATGAAGGTAATAATATCAACCAGAACATGACATTGAGGACACATCTCAAGAGTGTGAATATGCAGAGTTCAGAAACCATTCAATCCTACTTCACAAGAGTGTATCAAATCAAAGAACAACTTGAAGCCATTGGAGACACAATCTAAGAAGCTTAATTGGTAATGACTACATTGAATGGTCTCCCAAGATCTTGGGAATCACTCATTCAAGGAATCTGTTCAAAAATAAATCTAACAAAGTTTAGAAGACTATGGGAATATTGCACTCGGGAAGAATCTAGATTGGCAGCAAGAGAAGAGAAACTAGGCGATGAGGAAAATCAAGCTCTAGCAGCACATGCAAGAAAAGGAAAGAGAAAGAAAGAGGTTCACTCACACAAGAAGTATCAAGGGTCACATAAAACACATAAGTTTCAAAAGGATTACTCAAATTACAGATTCTACATCTGCTAGAAGATGGGACACATTGCAATAAAATGTCCCAACTCAAAAGATCAGGTCAGAAAAGGAAAGTATAAAATACATCATGCTCATGCCGCAGAAAACAATGAACCTGATCAGAAGAGAATCAACGAAGGTGATTCAAGTGAAGAATGTGTTTTGATACCAGATCTTATAGGAATAGTTACTCATGGAAGTGACACATGGATTATTGATAGTGGTGCTTCTAAGCACATGATTGGTTACAATGATTCTTTCTTATAATTAGTTCAGAAGGATTCACCTCACAAGGTGAAGCTCGGTGATGACTATCAGTATCCCATTAAAGGAGTAGGACAAAATTCTTACAGATTGGATTCCAGAAATTCTATGAATATGAAGGATGTTTTGTATGTACCTGGTTTGAAGAATAATCTCCTTCCTATCTCAGCTTTGGATGAGAAAGGATTCAGAGTTTCTTTCATTGATGGTCAAGTTTTCATGTGGCCAAGAGGAAATTCTATTTCTGATGTTGTGGTGATTGGTGTTCAAGAAGGAGGTCTATACAAATTGAAGGTACATTCAAATTCAGCATTAGTACACAACACATTTACTTCAAGTGAGATATGGAATAGAATATTTTCTCACATACATTACAAAGCACTGCCAATTGTGAGCAAGATGGTGACAGGCTTGCCAGAAATCCAAGTGAAACATGAAGGAATATGCAAGGGATGTGCACAAGTAAAGTACATGAAGAAACCATTTCTAAACAGTGATAGAAAATCCAAAGGAGACTTGGATATCATACATTCAGACGTGTGTGGACAAATGTCAACCACTTCACTTAGCAAGTATGTATATTATTTGATGATTTCTCATGTAAAACTTGGATTTATTTTTTGAAAGCTAAAAGTGAAGTATTCAACAAGTTCAAAGAATTCAAGGTACTTGTTGAAAACCTTTCTAAAAAGAAGATAAATAGTTT
>JASDQU010436808.1:12878-26581 GCA_032191745.1 Picea mariana
GAGACTCATAAACAGCATGGTGCCTCCACATATATGGTTGGCCCAAGAGAACATCACAAACATCTAGTGGGGAAACATCACATAATACCTCATCCTTGAAGGGTTGTATGCCATATGAAAATTGACATTTTTGGCTGACACAGAGATCTCGTCCTTGGAGAAGCCACCCAATGTTGTATGGTTGTGGGTGTAGTGTTGTCAACAATCCCAACTGTTTGACAACCTATGCTAAGATGAGGTTCTTATGGCTTCCGCTATCAACAATAAAATGCAGCAGGGTCCCCTTCACCCACATCTGTGAATGGAAAAGGTGCTCCCCCTCTTCAAGATCTGTTGGTTCTTCTAGTTGAATTGTTACGGTCGTGACAATAGTAGTGGGGTCCACGTCAATGATCTGTCCTTTACCATTATTTTCAGAATCAGACTCTGAATCAGGGTTTGGCTCTTTGTCTTTGATCTTGGCCACCAATGACTATTTTGAGAGACATTCATCAGTGTTGTGCCAAGGGATTTTGTGGAAATCGCACCATTTTCTGGTGTTCTTCTTTGTCTTCCCATGACCCTTCTTTTCCTGTGTCTTGGATTGGTTTTCAGGAGACTGTTTGTTAGGGTCGTCTTTGTCATACTTTGATTGTTGCGGATTTGCATACCTGAACTCCCATTTGTTCTAGTGCTTAAATTTCTGCTCAATTTTAACATCATATCGATAAGCATCACCAAGTGATGAGATGTCCAAAAAATCCATTTCAGACTAGATGTATTTATGTAGATCCCCACGGTATTTCAGAACCAAATGTCGCTTGGAATCTTTGATAGCCATCTTGGTGCGCAAGGTATGGAAGGTATTGGTGAACTATGGAACTTCTTGGCCCCTCTCTTGCCACAGTGTGGTCCATCTCATGTACCGATCCTCATAGTTGCCAACAAGGTAATGTTGTTCCTTTACCGCATCCACAAATAAATCCCAAGTGGGATCGGCCCCATATATTCTAGACTCCTCTGTGGAACTTTGCTCCCAGTAAGTTTCCCACCAATTTTTGACATGAGGGAGAGATTTAAGGAGTGCGAAGGTGATCATTTCTTTGTCGGAAAAATTGTGAATAGAGAAATAACCTTCTAGAAGAGTTAACCATTTTTCTAGGGCTTCTGCATCTATCTATCCTTCAAATGCGGGAATATAAAAATCAAATTGTACCTTGAAAGGCGAGGTGCCTCTAAAGTGGCCACTTGATGAAGATGCGCCTACTGTTATCGGCAAGTATTGAAGGATGTGGGAAAAATTCTCCATCATTTCATCCCTTTGTCGTGTGAGAGCTTTCTCAAGCAACAGATTGATAGGATCATTTGCTCCATTGTTTTTATTTTCTTCCGCCATTGAGGGTTTCTTGGGTGTGTGAGAGCGATTGTCTTCAAGAGAGACAAGCTTGAGACCCAAATTTCTATACTCAGACCTCATCGGGGACATGCACTTAAAAAATGATCAAGAGTAGCTTGCTCTGATACCACTGATCCAGATTATTTTCGGCATGAAATGAGATTGGAGATATAATAAAGAAATGCACAGAGATATCACAGATATTCAATAATATAATAGAAATGTATCAGATATGAAACCATAAACACAGGTATATAGTAATACATGATTTCTATAAATGAAAGAAATGTACAGAGACTGTAAAAATACAGAGTGAAAGACTCACTAGAATGGTGGCAGCTTATCTCTAAGAAGAGATGTGACGGCTACTCGCATTTGCAAGAAGATGATTACAATGAGGCTCTGAAGGCATTTTTACAATAAACAAGAATGCCAAAAGTCCTAGACATCCAAAAACCTAACCCTAGGAGATGAAGTGCCAAAAGTCATGTGGGCCCCGTTTGGGTAAGTGAGTACATCAACTTCCCAGGGTCATAACTTTTGCATATGATCTCCGTTTTAGGCGTGTGATAGCTTGTTGGAAAGGTATTGTTAGGGAGATTAATTTGTAGTAAGAGATAATATTTTAGGCGTGTGGTAGATCGTTGGAAAGTTATTTTCGGGGATATTCATTTTGGGGGCTCAATTATTTCTTTGGCTATCATTGAGAACCTCGATCTCGAAAAACCTTCATTTGGGCCCTCAAAATGGCCCCGGAAGTTAAAAACTGCTAAAAATAGTAAATTGCCAAAATTGCCAAAAAACTGTTTTGAGCCAGTTAGAAAAGGTGGGTGGCCACTGATATCCACCTTGATAAGATACTAGAGGGTAGAAGGATCCACAACACCTTCCATTTATCCTACCTCAATAAGGAATTGGTACAGCAGGTCACCACTTAGGAAAAACTTCCTCCACTAGATGAGGAAGGGCAGTTGGTTCTAACTCTCGAGAAGATCATTGATTTCAAGGAGCGAAGGTTGAGAAGAAGATTCATTTGAGAGTACTTGGTCATATGGAGAGGATTTCCCACAGAGGATGCTACTTGGGAAGGAAAAAATATATTACAACACTCTAATATGGAATTGGTTGAGGACAAGCAATCTTTGGAAGGGAGGATTGTAATGTCCCTTTCCAATTGATCATGATGGAGGATGAATTAATAGCCTATATGACTCCCGTAGGATATATTTAGCTAGGAAAAGGGAGTCAAGGAGGTTAGTTGGTGTCACTATGTTAAATAATGACAAATGCTGAAGTGACATTAGATAAAAATAAATAGTTATATTTAAATGAAATTGGAGGGAAAATAAAGTGAGTTTGATTTTGTCAAAAAGGGGAAAGGTATAGAATGCTCAGAGAAAGGATAAATAGAAGGGTAACCCTTATATTTGGAATTATGATTTTATCTCTCATTTTGGAGTGCTCTTGGAGCCATTATTTCATTGGGATTTAGAAAAACCCTTCCACTACTGCAGTTTAGTTTTGGTGGTGCAATATCCACCCTAGCTAGATAGGAGGGGATTCCACCTAGGATTTCCATTGGAGCTTCAGTTTGGGTTCATAGTTAGTTGAAGGTTTTCACAGGGAGTTCGAAAATATTTTTCAGAAGAGACCAATCCATAATTTTGCAGGTGTCAAAAGGGTTTCATTGAAATCATTTTTGAGGGAATCCACATGGGTTGAATAAAGGGTGTCCCTCGAGGCTCCACTAGATGTCCAACAATTGTTTTGTGAGGACCTCTAAGATTGGGGTTGCAGTAGGTCATCTTGGATTGAGTTCGTGAGAGTTACAGAAGGTATTGGAGGGCCTCTTGTAGAGAAAACATTATTGGAACATAAAATTGTAGGGATTGGAGATCGTTAGAGAATTGGACACCATTGATTGGAATCATTCCATGTTTTCTTTGTATTATTTATGTTAGTAGATTTTGCAGTTGCTTGGTAAGCATTAGACCTGAGTGTTTAGGATTATTTTGCAACTATTATTACAACCATTAGATATCTTTGTATTGTTGGTATTTTGGGGGTTTCCACAACATAATAAGATGCCATGGTTATTTGCTCTATTTTCTATGTAATGGATGCATGCAATATATTTGACAATATTCCTATATGAGCAAACTATTTGTAAGAAGTTAACAATAGATTTAATGCAAAGTATTTGACACATTTATACAAGGAGAAATATTATTTTTTGGATAATAAGCATAACATTTCCACCTAGCCTAGTTGGGGACATTACGACATCCTGAACCTTTCCCTTATGGATTATTCTACAGTTTCCCATTTGTGGAGATGTTGCCAATGCACTGCCCACCACTCTGTGGGTATACCTAGTAAAACTATATCAAGAGAACGTACCTGGTGGATCAAGGGAATGTGTTTCATCCAAACAATGAAAGTGTCCACCAGATCCATCCTATCGAAACAATAGGGTCTGAAATCTTCTTTGTGCACTGCAATGGTAATGTGTGTGCATATCCTTGTAGAGAATTCATACAACTTATTTTTCCACCTATCCATAGCATTCTTCAAATCTGTATCATAGGAATTCACACTTCTCCAACTCAGTTCCCCATCCACCATGGGATTGATGTAATATTCTCTATGCCCTGTGATTTGATAGATGTTTTCAATAATGGAGCTTTGTGCATCCTCATTCATGGGCTCATTCTATCTATCACCTTCATTTGGATCTAATGGTGCAATCACATGTAAGGTGTCCATATCAAATGACATTTGTCTCTTCTTCAAATTCAACACTGAATTATTGTTGAATTCTCTATTAATACCAAATAGGGAAGGGTAGGGATTTGAGTCATCCATGATCTCAATCACCTCAAAATATTTCTTAGTCTTCTCCCTTTCAATTTTCACTTCGAACTCTTCCAACCAACTGATAGGATAGATTTTTTATTGATTATCTAATTGAAGCTGAATGGGGGACCACACCAAGTTTTTTCTACCCATCAACTCCCAAGATTTCTTCAAAAATATGTTCACATCGAATCTCATATCCAACATGACTCCATCCATCTCATAGCTTCCATGTTTATCCATAATCTTGAACTCTCTTCATGTATGCTTATGTTTACTGACCTGGCACACATCCCTCTCTGGCAGTGGGGCTAACATAGTTGTATTTGTCTCTTCTTCCTCCATTTAGTTGGTTAACATGTGTGTCAATTTTCTCGCGGCATTAAGATCACTTAACATCTTAAAAAAATAATGCAAGAAGATACTTACTTCATCTTCAGCTTATTCTTCATGACCCATGTTGCACAATGATTCTTCTTGTATAATGCACTTCAATTCATCATGCATGTGTTCCTATATTTCCTTATGTTCAACCCATCATATTTCTCATTTCCTCTGGGATTCTTCTAGTGACCTTTGCATTGCATGTTGAATCTCCTTGAACATGAGCTTCCTCCAAATACTTTTTTGTGGTGTGCTACAATTCTTCACGGGCTCAGATGTCTTCCAATGATCTATGTGTGGCATGTTGTACCTCCTCAAATACCTGGGATTATTCTAGCAACCTTTGTGTCACACAATGTAGCTCTTCCCATACTCTCTCTTACTCTAAGGCCCTCTGTGCATTGTGAAAAAAATGCTTATGTTGTGCATCATCAAACTTAGGAGGATTTTATGTTTCCTTTATGATCTTCCCCTCCGTCCTCTATCCTGAGTTTTCTCCATGCTCTAAGTCCATTCCTATATTGGCTCTATTGTGGGTTATAACCTGTACATCAACTTTCTCATCCTTCTTTTGATTCTTGTGTGGCTTTTCATTAACCATGTTGTAATGTACATTATTCTCTTCCCACATTTTCAACAAGTTGGTACAATCCTCTGTGAGATGCTAGGTACTATAATAGTGCTCACATAGAGAATTTGGTTTAGTAAAAAATATCAATATGTGGCCAATATCACAAAAATTAAAACAAGTGGGGGGTCTTCCACCACCTCCTCCACATCCTTTTCCTTGGCCACATCCATATCCACCCCGAGGACCTCCTTAGTATCCACCTCTCTCAATTCCTTGATGATCACCACCTTTAAGCTCTTATTGAACCCAAAAAGCATCATGGGTGTGGTCCTGCATCAACTAAAGTGACTTGAATTTGTTCACCTCACGCCCCATGGATTTTCATAATTCCCAGAACAAAGTATGGTGATTTTTCTAATATTTCTCTAATGTTGGGAAGTGGGGTGGTATATGTCCCCATTTTCTACAAATATCACACCATTCAATCTAAGGCCTAGTTGGGAATGGATTCGGTGAACCTGTCACTAGATAATTGCCCAATGTAGGATATTTTTCCCTGTGGTGACCTTCCAATCAACACATATTACACCATATGTGATCGTGCACCACCTTCAACTTTACCATATCTTGCAACAAATTTTTCATATTTGCAAGTTGGGAGTGCACTTGTGCCATTCCTATTGATGTTTCTCCACCTCCGAGCATATATTCTAGGCACATTGCAATATCCACAACATCTTCCTTAGTAGTCACCTTCTCTTGGGTGAGTGGAACTTGAATATGGGGCAGAAACCCTACAATGAACCACTCCCTATGTTGAACATCTTGGATATGGACCGTCAAACTATATAACAATAATATTTTAAACCATTGGTCATTGCCCCATATAGTATCTCCCAATTTCTACTTGATCTATTTAATCTTCTTAATGCATTGAGATCTTGACTTAGGATTTTGGAACTCCTTAAGAAAATATCTCTTAATTTTCGTCAGGGACCTCATCTGTTCCACTAATGTAGTTTCCTTATACTTCATGTACCATGTCAAGTATTTGTCCCTAAAAGTGGTCTCTAGTTGTGCAATATTTGATGCTTCGTCCATGATCCTCTTCATACACCATATAGCTTCACATGTAAACCCATTTTACTCTTTATTGTTCCATGGGTATCCTTAGTGTTGTATCTTGATTTTCCATTTTTAATATAGGACTGTGTCCTCGTGACTGATTTCTCATTGTTGGGGATATTCATACCGATAATCTCCCTTGCAAAGTATTTTTGACTTCGTCCTCTTCTTCACTCGTATCTTCTCTCCTTTATTCTCCTACTCCTTCTTCTACTCCTATCGCCATGCTATCTATTTTATTTATTCTTGGTTATAACTTCACAAGGGGGTTGGTTCACAGAGGGGGTACCTCCATCTTCTCCCATCATTTCTTGTGAGGGAACCCAAAGAGTTTCCTACCTATAGTCGCGTAATACCATATACTATCACTAACTCCTCTTCCCCTCCTTCTGGGGGACCTTCACCATCCTATCCTACTTCCATGTCTCTACTTTTCACCTCTTCTTCCTCTAAGGTTGTGACATATCCCAACAACCAATGGAGTCAGACTTCATTATCTCTACCACTACTTATGGTATCTTCACTGCATACCCTACTCCTAACACCATGCCTCTTCGCAGGCCTATCTTCATATGTGATCCTCTTTGGCACAATACTTTCTCCCGCACTTCATCCTACTGTGGTCTCATCCATCTTCATTTTAGTCCCAACCCCTCATATCACACCCCTTGCTACCTTATTTTCACTCCTATATTATGATTTCCTACTTATCTCAACTCTTCTTGCATATCTTTTGGTTCTTTCTCTTCTTTTCTCCTCTGGGTTCATTCATTCCCTCACCTCATATTAACATCTTTTGGATACTTTCAATGGATCCATCTCCTCTCTCTGTTTCCCCCCTTCTTTTCATGCCCTTCCTGTTACACATTATTTTGGTCACCCCGGTGATCCTTTTACAGCATGTGTTCATGTTCCAAAAAGATCCATCTTCATGAGAAAAGTGACTGGATTTCTCTTCTAAAAAAAACTATTAAAGAAGATTGTCACAGGCTTCACTATACACAGGGTGCGGCGATGCCTGATCACCGCCCTCTACCCTGAAACTGGTTTTTGACGTCACCACAGGCTGTCCTATAGCTAGGGTGTGGCGATGCTAAAAGACTAAGAAAAGGTCGAGCTTCACGAAAGTTCTAGAAGAGGATCTTCTAGAAGATGAGGTGGCTTCCGAATAGATGGGATATTACTCGCTTCTCTGATTTGGTGGGATCATCCTAATCTCTTTAACCATCTCTCTTTCCCCTATATAAAGAGGGATTTCTCATGGAAAAGGATAAGGTTAATGAAGGTTGAATAGGATAAGAATTGTATGAGGAATTCTAATTCAGTTCATGCTTGAGGGATTCATTTCGGTTCTTCAAGTCATTGTGGATCTTCTTCATGCAAGATTGGAGAAAGTGTGTGTGTGTTGGAGCAAAGGGCCACTGAAAGGGGACCTTGCAACATCAAATATTTTGGTTGTATCTTCCACTTTTACTTAATATAATGCAGTGACATGTTTCTTTCACATAAAACCATTCTTGGTTTATTGTATGATTCCTTGATCACATGCATAAGCTTTCATTGAGTATACTATTGTTGCTTTCACTTTGGTTGGTTTGTGTTCTCTTGCAAATCCAATATCACAGGAGCACCAGAGTAGAGTGAGGACAACAAAGATACAAGGAAGAAATATTTAAATGGTATGTCACTAATCTCTTGTTTGATAGTAAATTCAATTATTAGAGCTTAGGGAAAGCGTCATGTCTTGTCTTGTTTTGTTCTAGATCTAGGTGGATCTAGGGAGATCAGTTTATGTATGCATTTACCAATTAATCCAATAACACTTCCCTAGTGCTAGTGGGGTCTAGTCATCCATCCTATCTGGATCCATGCAAATCAATCCTTTCTTTGTGAACAACATCTTGATCCACAATGAGATTTATTCTAACATCATTATTTGACGACCTTTAGCAAAATTTCTTTCATCCTCATTGAAAGAATCATTGTATTCTACAACAAAATCAATAATGTGTCCTTCCTTCACCCAAACAAACTAGAAGTCAATTTCTCGAGCCCACTTATTAACCAACACCTCCATCCCATCAACTATAGTTTTTTCCTAGACCAATTATTATTGAGGTCTCAAAGTAGTGTTATTAGCATTATTCCTCTTCAACCATTCATACTACAAACATGGAAACTGAGCAAAGAAAATCTCATGCAAATCAGTGTAGATATACCTCTCCTTCCAAAGTTCCACGTTGGTGATCAAACTATGACTTTCCCATCTAGTGAAATCATCTTCTTTTGCAACTAACCAATCTCGTATTTCCTCACGTGATGGAGTCCACCTCATTCTCTCCCTTCATCATGCAATACAAAACCTTCAAGTCCCGACAACAAAACCATTTGTTGGCTCGCTTGTGCACAACCTTCCTAATGCTAGGGGGTTGATGACCCAGGGTTCATCTAGAGTTGACCAACAAAACCCTAAGGAATCGATGTACCAATCCTCATTCTAGGACCAAATAAGGTATCACCCAAAATTCCATAAGAATAAAAGAGACCATCTGGTCTTGTGCTAGATATGAAGGGATAAAATACACCAAGAAGCCACTTGGGTTGGCATTCACACATTATGTTATATTTCACTATGATATTAACAACATGCAACATTAATAAATTCATCCATTGAATTCCTAATCAACACAGTCAATGACAGGGAGAACAACAACTTTATATTATTTCCATTCAAATAGTGGCCTACATATACCAAAATACTTTTAATTCATTGGGAACAATGTTTTGTTCTCTCATACATTTTATCAGCGATACATTACAACGCACAATGTGCTATCTATAAGAATATACACATAATACTAACATGACTCTATTATAGACTCGTTACAAAACTATTCTAGCCACATACAAAACTACTACTTAGACTCACAACATAACTTATTCAAAAACAAGATAGATGGAGTTTTCCTCTGTTGACCACACCGCCCACACTAAGAGGTGGGGTGAATTAGTGTGTGGGATTTTCTAACTTTTCTTCTTACAAGTTACCAGTTTAAACATAATTGAACAGATTAATAACAATAAAATCATAATCACAATGGACACAAGAGATACCAGATGTTTGTATATAATTTATATGAATATATGTGAATATGGTAATATGAATTTTCCCAGCAACAACTATTCTGTATCAGCACCAACTGAAGTAAGGAGCACCAACTCTCAAGAAAGACCCATCTTGTTGATAGAACATAGTCTATCCAACTAAAGTTCATTCAAATCTAGTAGCAGTGATCCATTATAGAATCTACTCTATCTCATGATCAAAGGTATACCATAAACGCTCATCACCGCACTTCATCTTCTCTTTGAAATTCATGCCTTCTTTTCTTTATCTTTCCTCTGATATATTCGTGCCTTCTTCACTTCTACATCTCTCTGATATTTGCATGGACCTCACATCCAAATCCGCCTCGTTCACTTCACAATCCCATCTTATTCAACAAGCACACATTCAAGTGAACCAATCATGGTTGTATTTATCCTTTTTATGCTCAAAACTTGTTTAAGTTATTGAGCCAACTTGTGAAACAAGTTATAACTAACTTGTTTATTTACAATGAATTTTTGGACCACCAAAGAACATCATTCCAAGTCTTCAATGTTAAACCTGGAATCTCCTTTTACTTTCATAAATTGATCACAGGCATAAATCGATTTCCTTCGTCTCTGTGATAACAAATATCGACGCTTCCTTCAAACCATGTTCATATGATCATTTGCATAGAACCACAGGCTTAACAATTTAAGTGACACATTACATTCTCCGCTTTAAATCTATTTACCATATGACCAACAGCGGTGACCTCACGTGAAGCGAGATGAGCGCTTGAGTGATTATCAATCCAACGGTCACAATTCAATCTTCTGATGAGATGGACAATTGTCAGGACTTTAGGTATTTTCCCTTCGGGTCTTCGAGACTTCCAAACTTTCAAATCTCCTGAATACGATTTCGTCGAACAGATTGGACGGTTCACATTTATATCACGGAACTAGATCAATGGTGATATTCGATCCTTACATCTATCCTTCATTTCTTAATCCGACGGCCATGACTTAATCAAGAAATGATATGGATAGCCATCATTTACTCAACAACTTTGTCTATTATACTTATGCTATCCTTCCACTATGCTTTGATCAATGGTTGTGAGTGCACCTGACATCAGATCGATGGTCGAGATCTCCTTCAGGTCTCCAGACTTCGGAGATTTCAAATCTCAATCCCTTCTTTCCTCCAGAGTGATCACCTTCTGAGTAAGTTATAATACGGTGGAGATCACTTGCTATCGGTTAACATTTCCACTTACACTATCCTTCCACAGTAGTAGATCGACAGTCAGGGATTCTCCCAAAGTAATCTTTATATCGGACGTTTCATGTCCACTTCAGGACATTGTCATTCAGGACTTCAGGGATTTGGGAAAGTGCTAGTGGTAGAACTCCCGAAGTAAAACTCTCGGAGTGACGTAACTTGCTTATGTCACTTGATGATGTGTCATGAGCCAAGTAGTTGCCATGTGTCACTCATATTCATGATTTGTACGTACCTGAAATTTCGATTCAACTTGACACTTGTCATTATCTGATTGCGCCATGTGTCCTTGCTCACGTAGTCTTGCTGATGTGGATCTCCTCATGTGGCACATGTTCTTCTCCTATATCTAACGGTTGTCCTAACTCCCGATGTATCTTAGATCGATGGCTGAGAGTGACTTCTAACCTTCGTCCTTCGAGACTTCGGGACTTTTGACATTTCTTGGTGGTGAAACTCCCAAAGAAATCCTCTCGGAGTGATGTAACTTGCTTACGTCACTTGTTGACATGGCACGAGCCAATTTCCTCTTGACTCTTGTCATCATCTGATTATGCCATGTGTATTTGCTAACATGGTCTACCACATGTCTTTTCTAACGTGGTATGATGACATCATCTACCACATGTCCATGTTGACGTGGTCTGCCATGTGTCCTTGTTGACGTGGTCTGCCACATGTCCTTGTATACATGGTCTGCTGCATGTCCTTGTTGACGTGGTCTGTTGACCAACAACCTTGATCCAACGGTCATCGTATGTCCTCCAAATCTGATGGTCCTTATCCATTTCGGATTTTTAGGCTTCAGGTATTTCAAATCTCAAACTTTCTGAAGCGTAACCTCCTCACATCTTTATACCCGAACTAAATGTTGTTCATCGATCATGATCTTAGATCAATGGATCGATCTATCTATGGGGCTTCTCTTTTGGCTTATCCTATCCTTCCACTCGAAAATGATCCGATGGTTGATGGGTATTTGAATAATCGAGAGCTTAGATCTTTCTGCTTATCATGTCCACTAAAATGTGATCCAATGGTCATGAAGACACTCGAAGCAGATCCACGATCATGGATGATTGTAGAACCACAACTTGCGAGTGATTTAACTTGTCACCCAAACTCCACAATTGGAAGTTGTGCGTTGTTGGTGAGTCAACCATAATCTTCGATCTTCGAAGCTATAAGATTAGATGGTCCTGTCTAATTGCAGGATTGGAACTAGCGCGATATTTAATTCTCCTTTCGATATCCGAAATTCATCCCTTCCATTGATCTGGAAATTGCGCATACAACGGTCATGACTTAATCTGACTTAAACTGATTTCTTGTTGGATCAACCACAGTCGTCGATATCCGAGTCTATGAGATCTGACGATCTAGGCCAATTGTGAGATTGGAACTAGCGAGTCGTTTAATTATTCATTTGGTATTCACAATTAATCCCTATCTTTGATCTGGATTGTAGATCCGATGATCACAATCCTCCAACGGTATTCAAGCCCATGGTCACTCATATGACCAATGCCCATTATACTTAGATGATCAACACGATCAATCTCTTGATTAGATGGCTGCTAAGGCTTCTCACTATGATCGGATGGCTACTGGGGATTCTCACCCTAAGCTTACGCTTTTCCTTCCGAGCTTTGATCTCTGCATGTGCTAACCCTCCTAATCTTTTATCATAGGAACATTGTTGATCCTATCGTGATCAACAATAATCACGAATTGCTTAATATTTTTCGCTTCTTCTACTAACTGATATACTATGTAATGCAATTTTCCTTCTGATCTTTGATTTTCATTCACTTCTATACAACATTTTCCCTTATGAGCTTACACTTTTTATATCTTCATACTGTTTGACATCTTATGATAACTGATATTTGTTGACACCAATGACAATCTCATCTTTGGTAAATCACAATGATAATTCATTATAACAACAAATCATCACAATGACTATTGACATCAATGACAATATGTCCAACAATCTCCCCCTTTGTCATTGAGGGAAACACACTAACTTCATATAAAAAAACTCCCCTTGTGATGATGCTTTCCTCTTATGAAGTTTATTTTCTCTCCCCCTTTGACATCAATGGAAAAGATTTTTTCCTCCTGTGGTAAAGCTCTCTATGTTACTGATCAGAATATGAACTTGGGTAACTCTTCCTACAATCATGTTCTACTTGCCATAACTGAATGACTCCCCTTGTCAATATGCTCTCTCTCTCTCTACTTTTGACTACTCTCCTCCTTTGTTTTTGAAAAGGTAGCTCTTCCTGACAAGGTTTCTTCCCCTATTAATTTACTAACTTCTTATCTTAGTTGATTGGGATTTTTTGTGTTTCAAATGAGTAGTCTTCTTGATACCAATTTTTGTAGTGATCGAGTCTTTTCAAAACTTAATCTAATTACTTTCTTATTTACTAACCAAAACATCCCCTAAGTTTTTACTGACTGTTCTCCCCCGTTTGTTTCTAAAATGGTAGCTTTTTCTGGCAGGGTCTCTCCTCTTGTTATCTCTACAGGATGTTATTTACCTCAATTTTTACATCATAATGTTGCTTCTACGGATGTCATTGTCCTACTAGAACAATGCACAATTGTAGCTCATCTCATTCAAACAACTCTTGGACTTGTCCATCAATTCTCATTGATCTCTAACCATGTGTATCCATCATTATCCAAAATGCTTCTTTACTGTACATTGCTCTAAAGTTGTCTGAGAAAGTTTATACTATGTTTGTCACATGACTGCAATTCTTTTTCCAGCAATCAACTTCACTCATGTTCACGTGTTCAGTCTTTTCTATCCACATTTGTGAGTGTCCTAATTTCTTCAAATTTGTTTTCTGATCTTCTATTACTGCAACTTCATTTTTCTTCCATGTTTCATTTACTCTTTTTGTCATATTGTATGAAGCATTTCTCATTGACTGTTTTCTTGAGTGTTACACATTATTTTGGTCACTCTGGTGATGTCTCTACAGTTATGTGTTCAGGCT
>JASDQU010436808.1:26591-40336 GCA_032191745.1 Picea mariana
CTTGATTCTCGCAGGAAACCCTATATTTGGAGTGTGAGATGTTCGTAGTATACTCTATAGGTAGGGTGTGAACCTGCTTCAAAGATTAAAAGGAAGAGGAAGTTACGAAGGTTCTAGACGAGGATCTTCTAGAAAATGAGTTGGCATTCGCATGGTTGGCATCCTACTGACTTCTCATATTTAGTGGGATCATCCTCATCCCTTTAACCATCTCTCCTTCTCTTATATAATGAAAGGTTTCTCAAGGAAGAGGTTAAGCAAGATTGAATAGATAATTGATGAAAGAATAGATTCATAATTGTGTGAGGAATCATGTTTGAATTGATGCTTGAGGACTCCATTTGTCCATCAAGCTATAGTGGATCTTCTTCATGCAAGTGTGTGTGTCAGAACAAAGGACCACCGAAAGGAAGCTTGCGACATCAAGGCAATCTGGTTGTATATTCTACTTTCATTTAATATAAATACAATGGCATGTCCCTTTCCCATAAAATCACTCTTATTTTATTACATGACTCCTTGATCACATGTTTAGGTCTTCATTGAATATATTATTGTTGCTTTCACCTTGGTCGATTTGTGTCGTTGTAGATCTGATATCTCAAGGCTACCAAAGCGAAGCAGGGACAACAAAGACATAAGGAAGTGATATCTAAAGGTATGTCATTTATTCCTTTTCTCGATGAGAAATTCAATGATTGTGACTTAGGGGAAGTGTCATGTCCTATCCTGTTTTGTTCTAGATCTAGGTGGATCTAGGGAGATCTATTAATGTCCTCATATACCGATTTATCCGATAACAAAATTGGCGACTCCACTAGGGATACGAAAAATTTTGTGGTTTTTTGTTGGCCATTTTCTCTCTTAGCCTACTTTTTTTCATTTCCAACCAGTCTCTGAGTCTGTAGGAGACCCTTATAGACTCTCTGGACCTAGAAGTTCGCTCAAAATTTTTGTCCTTTTTCCAAATTTTGCCTTGATTACAAACCTTCTCGCACTGTACCTCTCTATAGCTTGTGAGAATCATTGATGTTCGCACCCTACTGTTCAATCCAGTGCGACCTTCTCGCACCCTACTAGTGTCTAGACTGCGAGAATCCCTAATTTTCGCATTGTACTCTACTACTAGGTTGCAAACTCATTTGTAAAAGTTTTGGATTAGGTCTTCTTGTCTTCTTAATGCCCAGATTTGTTTCCTTACCTGGGAAGAACTTATTTTTCCAGTGTTTGACTGTTTCTTGACTCAAATCTTGTGGTTGATTGGTTTTCGGAGATCGAAAACTCTTCTTACTCTTTTTCCCAATTTTTTACTTCTTGACCTTTTGTCAACAAGGGCATAATCTCTGATTCTGAGATCCGAGTGCTTGTTTGGCCAAAAGCCTTTTATTGGATTAAAAGCTGGGATTAATTGTCCTTTTAGATTGCTTGTTGCTTGGAAAATTTTTGTTCATGTGCATTTGAAGATATTTTTTCTTGTCAGTTTGTTATTTTTATCTTCATTGAAAGATCAATTTGGGTGTTGTTGAGTATTTTATTTTCATTGGTTGATTAACTTTTCTTAGTTCCATCCCCATTTTTGGGTTTATAACAAAAACAAATTAAGGTCTTTTTCTTTTAAGAAATCATTTATTCATAAAATATTGGCGTTAAAGTATTGAAAGAGAACGAATAGTGAATTTACATTGTCAATGATTGTTTGGTACTACATTTCAAAAGAGGTCACACATCATAGTTTGCATTGTTCCAGAAAACTCCTCTTTCCCTACTGTAGATAGAATTCATAGAACGAAAATTTGTATCATTCATTTCTATTTATGCATTGTTGGGTCAGATTCTTACACAACATTGGTTTCATTTCCGTCTCCCCTCTTGTGTAACAAACGACCTTTAATAATATTGTGCAACTTTAAAATTCAACTAGTAACATTTTCTAGGGATCTTTTGCACCAACATTAGCTAGGCTAGAGCTTTGGAATAGGTAGTGAGAAACACTCTCCAAAGTGCAAAACACACAATAGTATCTTGTCATAGGGAGTATCAAATTCCATTTGCAACATTTTTTCCTGGGAAGCCCTTCTCACATAAGGGTCAAACCTGAGGTCGCATTGAGATTGACAAAGTTACTCACCATGATTTTTTGATCTCGGTGTAGAGATTGCACGTATTACGAGGGTCACTTGAAGCTATACCCACAATGATGAGTGGAAGCCTCTCAAGTTGATTTTGGGCTAGATACCCTGCCCTTGCGTGTGGATCGGACTATCAATTGTTCCCCCAGGCATCATTGTTGTTCGTGGTAAATTTAGTAGCCTATCTTCTTAGTATCTTACACAAGGTGACTGTGGAGGGGTAAGTCTTCATGGTACCTGGAATCGACGTTGGCCAGACTCACTCGGGCTCCTTGGAGGGTATACCCACGATTGTGCGTGGGAGCTTGTACCAAGGTGTAAGCCCGTTAAGCAGGTTGTCAACATAACTTTTCCACCCTAGCTGAACCCCTTCTTGTCTCGACATCATGACATTGGATTTCATCACCAACTAGTGATTTCGGAATAGGAAAGTATTTTTTGCTTGGTTTTGATTCCTAGATTTTACTAGTGCATGCTGTTTGTTTCCGTAAGTTGGCCATAGAATTTCTTTCGTAATATTTCAACTCGATCACCATTGACCCTCCACGCTGCTCACGTAGAATGCAAGGAATACCCCCAAAAGATCTGGAAGGTTCTCAACCCTTTCCTACCAACTCACCAGAGGGCTCTCCTCAACAAAGTGAAGTCCAAGACGTTGCCACTCCATGAGTGGAACGAACTGACTCTTTAGACCAATTATGAATTAAAAATTCTCTAGAGGGCTTGCGACTTCCTCCTGACTCTGTGAGATGTATTATTCGAGTAAATTCATCTGGAGATATTGTTGTTGAGTCTTTTGGATTACCAACCAGACCTTTCACAGGCCCTGAAGGTCAGGATCCTTTTTGGACTACTGGCATATTTAGATGGGATCTCTTTGGCTCAGGAGCAGGTGTTGATATCACTGTCACGCCTGATCCACCCAAAACATCTGATCCAAACACAGTAACTTTTACTACTGCCTATTATTTCCCTGGTTCGAATGCTCAGCTAGCCAAGCATATCTTGACTATCCCCCTTGAAATGGCCCATTATACAATGTTCCCAGATACTATGAATCTTCACATCAGGAATACGGTGGCTAGCCAAGCCTGCATTGGCATGCCACTTTCACCCAGACTCACCCCGACGCTTCCTCCTGGATATCATGCATTGAATGCTTCTATTCCCATTCCTACACAAATCCCATCTGGGACTCCTGGCATTTCCACTCCTTCTGGGCACCATCTTGTTCCTGGTTTTATTCTGACACTTCCTCAACCCCCTTCTAGAGGGTCTCTTCCATCCCTTATCGGAGGAACCAACCCTAGTGGCACCATTCAATCTTTCACACCTAATTACCATATTCCTGTTGGCAGATATTTTAAACCTGGAGGTCAAATCGCAATTGGGACACAACCTATGATTGTAGGGAAACCCTCACCTACCCCACCCACTGGACATAACATACTTTCATACTTGGCCTGATATTGGAACTATCTTATCCAAAATAATCCTCAATCAATAGGGGGGAAACAAACTCAAACTAACTCTTTCATACCCCCTAGTATAGGCCAACCATATCCAGGTCCGTCCAATTCCATTTGGGGCTTGAACGTTGGACCCAACATCCCTGTTCAAGGGAACCTCCCTAACCAGTACAACCCTATCAATTACATACCTCCACACCAACAATCGAATCTGCCCAGATCTTCGCATTACATGCAAACTTCTTACTGTCCTACTGGTATACCTACGGGACTTCCTCCCCAAAATCACCAGTACCCCCATGTGAATAAACAGTTTCCCTTCTTAGCCACCCTAGACCTCCCTGATCTGTCTAGAATTTTAAATGATCCTATCTGTCACTCTCCTCAATGGCCCGCCATACCGGCCAAACTACCTTCTGACATTCCTAAGGTCAATGGCAAACCGGGAGAGGACCCAAACAATCATGTAATGACTTTCCACCTTTGGTGTTCATCCAACTCTTTGATGGATGACTCTATTCGATTATGTCTTTTTCAGCGAACTCTCATGGGTTCTGCCGCGAAGTGGTATATAGAATTTCCGCGAGTCTTTTTCACTGAATTTAACACCCTTTCCATGGCTTTCCTCACTCACTACCAGTTACCAATCCGATATGAAACAGGAACCAAAATTTTGAGTTCTTTCAAACAAACCAAAGCCACTCATATATCTGATCACATTCATGAGTGGCGATGGCGATGACGTCTCATCAAACTTGAGCTTCCCGATCAATTACTGGTAGAGTGGTTCACAAAATCATTCATGAATGATATCACTCATGACATCACCATGGGTGGAGTTGTCACAGAAGAATAGGTGATCAGTCGTGCTCAATACCTTGACCTCATTTACTCACAAACAGGTACTCTTTACTATTTTCTCCCTGACGCACATCGTCCTTCTACTACTGCTACTTCAACTACTCCTACTATTTCTCATGTGGCTGATGGTGTGATTGGCACTTTCCATGCCCAACCCCACTCCACACAAGCCTCTACCACCAACCCCAAGTCTGTTTCTTCTAATGTTCAACATGATCTGTCTCCTACTCCTCCTGTCGGCAAGACTTATGAGGTGAACTCTATTCAATCTACCCCTGCCGGAAAGAATAAATCCAAAAATGGGAAGGGTAAGAATAAGGAGGATAAAAATAATCCGCAATCTGAGAAGACCAAAACATAACCTGTTGACGATAAGGATAAGCACAAACCTCGATACCCTTGTCTGATCTGTGGTGATGATCACTACACTAAGGATTGTCCAAGATGAGCCAAGGTTACTAAGTTCCTTCAAGGGACCCTGAAACCGCCTACCCTAGCCGTGTTGTCACAACCCTTTCCTTCTCAACAATAGGCCCAATTGGTCATTCATGACCAACCTTCCCCCTCCAATACATCCTATGTCTTAATGTGTACAGGTGATTCAAAGAAGAATGACATCACACTTACCACTCGAGCCAAAGATTATTCTTCCTCCAAAGAGAAGGTTGATGAAATACCTCCTTCATTGGTCCAACCATCTCTCTCGGCTTCACCTACCAACAGTCCTCTTCATCTCGAACGACCGAGCCTAGATACCGTTCTTTGCCCTCCACCAAAGGGTGTTGTTCGCAAGTCTGCTTTCAATCCTCATACACGTGCTACCCAGAACTATAGTATTGTAGAAGACCTGGCCCAAGCACCGTCAGCCATGTCAGCCCTCGAAGTCCTTCAGAGTTGTCCTACACAACGGAAGGCACTGTTGAAATCTATTGGTGGAATCAACCCTACATATACAAATTTAATAATTTTTGACTTGGAAGATCACATTCCAAGGTTACCCCCTCAACTCGCCTTCCAAATATAAGTTATTGTCTCCAACAAGAACATTTGTAGAACAGTCATTGATGAGGGTGCCTCGACATGTGTCATGTTTGTTGCCTGTTGGAAATCCATCGACTCTCTTCCCTTAACCGAATTGCACAACACGCTCAAAGCCTTTAATGGCTCTGAATTTAAGCCTTACGGTGTCCTCCCTTCATTGCCTATTACGTTAGAAGACAAAATGATCAACGTTGAAGTTGAATTCTTTGACGCTCCTCTCGATTACAACCTTTTACTTGGCCGTAGCTAGATCGATTCCATGTGCATAGTTGTATCCACTCTTTTCTGTGTCGTACATTTCCCACATCAAGGAAAAGTAATTATGGTGAACCAATTGGCCTTCTTTAACTCTGATAAACGTACCAGCAACATACCTTTCATTGTGAAAACCCCCCTGGATATGAGAATGTCAGTGTGGGTCTTCTTAAAGATTCCTCTTTGATGGGTACTTTCCCCATTCCACCACCTGATGTTCCACGTCCATTTATCACCTCGATCAACAGGATTTCCACCTCTATTCGTGAAACCCCTGCGTCTTATGACCCATGGATAGTACCCAAACCCGGTGATCATCTTTTCTATGGCGACCAAATGCCTTTAGTCCAGTCGAATCTGCTTATCAATTCATTCAATCGGCAACCCCTTCTACCCCCTCTCTTGGTGATTTATCTCCAGATCCTTTTCGTGTCATTTTTCCTATAGACGAAATGATTATGTATGTTATGTCCATCGAAGATACCCCTTGGGATGATGGACATCATTGTTCCATTCTCTTCCTGGAACAACACACCATTGAGAGTTACCAATGGATCTCAACTCCATCGACCATTGTCGTCATTTCTACCATTTTCGAGTCCACACACGATATGTTCTATGAAGGGAACTTAAGTAATATCTCACCCACCATCCCCCTCGACATATCCATTAAACCTAGAATTGTCGAAAATGTGCATATCAGAGCTTCGTGTTCCAATGACGAAGTGGTCACCTACAAATCTCTTTTTCGAGAATTTTGTGACATCTTCGCATGGAGCTATGAGGAAATGTTGGGTATTGACCCCGACATTGTTGTACATGAGATTAAGACATACCCGAGCGCTAAACCCGTCCGAAAACACCTTCATCCGATCCACCCACGTAAAGCAGCTGCTATCAAGCTTGAAGTTGAGAAACTTCTTAAAGATGGATTTATTTACCATGTGGCTTTAACTGACTGGGTTTCCAATCTTGTTCCGGTTAACAAGAAATAAGGTACGATCCGCGTGTGCGTTGATTATAGGGATATTAACAAAGCTTGTCCTAAAGACAACTTTCCCACCCCCTTCATTGACCATATCGTCAACGATTGTGCCGGGAGTGAAATCTTCTCTTTGATGGATGGTTTCTTCAGATATAATCAAATCAATATCGTACCCACCAACCAACACAAGACTGCTTTTATTTGTCCTTGGGGCACTTTTGCCTACGGAAAACTACCCTTTGGTTTAAAGAATGTCGGCGCGACTTTTCTATGTGCTATGTCTTATGCCTTTCATGATATAAATCACATTGTCCAAACATATCTCAATGACCTACTGGCTCATTCCATGCACCGTGTAGATCATCCCACACACATCTAAGCCATTTTCCTTCGATGTCGGTTTTACAATATACACTTAAACCCGCACAAATGTGTTTTTTGTGTAGAATCCAACTAACTTCTGGGATTCATTGTTTCACGTCAAGGGATCTAGGTAGATCCTTTAAAGGTCGAGTCAATTCTCAATCTCCCGTCTCCTTCCTCACTTCGCCAGCTACAAAGTTTGCAAGGGAAGGCAAACTTTCTACATCATTTCATCCCAAACTATGTTGAGTTAACTCTTGGATTTACTTGACTTCTCAAGAAAGGTTATGAGTTTGTATGGGATACCACTGCCAACAAAGCTTTCGACGCTTTAAAACTGACTTTAACCCATACCCCTCTACTTTTCCCACCCGATTACAGTCGCGATTATTTCTTGCATCTCACAGCCTCAGACTATACCATTGCTATGGTTCTATTCCAAGAGGATGATTCTCATGACGAACATGTCATTTATTATTTGAGTCGGAGTCTCACGACTACTGAAACCAAATATTTACATGTTGAGAAACTAGCCTTGGTCGTCGTCCAAGCTGTTCAATGTTTCCGACACTATATCCTTTTACGCAAGACTACTGTGATTTCCAACTGCAACCCTATGCAACACATTCTTACATGCCAATTGCTAGGGGGAAAATACTCCAAATGGATCGTAATACTCCAGGAGTTCGACTTATAATTCAAATGCGCTAAGTCCAAGAAATCCTTTGTGTTTTTTGATATGTGACCTTCCCTGTTCTAAGATGAAAAATGTAGCAGAGGATTCATTACCCGATGAATCCCTTTTTCTGATCAGTTTCGATGACCTTTGGTATGGGGATATCATCATATATCTCCAGACTCAGACTTTCCGGCCTGATTTGTCTAGCACTAACCACTGTTGAATATGCTACCAAGCCCGTCAGTATATTATCCTCGGTGATACCTTTTATCATCATGGGATTGACTCCATTTTTAGATGATGCCTCACATTTGACGAAGCCGAGAAATCCCTGAATGACTGCCATTCTAGAGCATGTGGTGGTCACATGTATGGGTATGCTATTGCCCAGAATATCTTATGAGATGAGTATTTTTGGCCTTCTTTATTCAACGATTGTATTATTGTTGTCCAAAAATGCCACACTTGCCAAACCTACAACAACAAAATACGATCACACCCTACTCCTCTACACCCTGTAGTCTCCGTTGGACCTTTTGCAAAATGGGGTATCGATTTCATGACATGTCACCCTCACTCAGTCGGGGGGCATGGATACATTATTGTAGCCATAGATTATTTTATGAAATGGGTCGAGGCAATGCCTACATTCGACAATACCAGAAAGACCACAACACTATTCATATTCAATCACATCATTGCTCGGTTTGGTGTTCCTCAAGCTATCATTACTGATCACGGTAGCCACTTTAGAAACTTCATGATGTCAGAACTCACCGAAAAGTTGGGTCTTCACCATGAAAACTCAACACCCTATTACCCACAGGCCAATGGCCAGGTTGAAGCAATAAACAAATTCCTCATTACCATGCTTCGAAGAATCATAGGGATTCACAAAATGAGTTGGCACACGATGTTGTTTTCAGCATTGTGGGCTTAACAGACATTCGTTAAGTCTGCTACCGAGTTTACACCTTTCCAGTTAGTTTATGGTCTAGAAGCCATCTTGTCGATTGAATGTGAGATACCATCTCTAAATCTATCCATTGAACTTCTCTCGAACACTTCTACTGAAAAAGAACGTCTGTTGTATCTTATGCAACTAGATGAAACCCGTCGTGATGCCACCCTAGTTATAGAAACCTAGAAGAAACGTGTCAAATCCCAATATGACAAACATGTCAAGCCACACATTTTCTCTGAAGGTGATCTGGTTCTCCTTTATGAACAAGATCGAGATGTGCTAGGAGCCGAAAAAATTGAGGCTATGTGGTGAGGTCCTTATATCGTGAGATGAGTGTTGGAGAAAGGAGCCTACGAGTTAGTGGACTACGACGGTATCCCTTTGAGTGAACCCCGAAATGGGATTTACTTAAAGAAGTAATATGCTTAGATCATTTGTGCATGAGTGCTTGTATTTTATGGTATCATACTTTTTGTGTGCTACTTTAGTGTGCTTTTTTGTTATTTGGTTTCTGCCCTCGACCGCTTACCTTGCGTTGTGCTTGCTTTCAAGATGTCAGATTTTTTGCTAAACCACATTGGATTCGCCGATGGTGCTAGTCGTAGTACTCAGAACCTTGCTTTTGCTACATGGGAAATTTATGCACCTACAAATGAAATTATCAGTCTACGAGGTGTTTGCCTCGTTCGTGCGACCAATAATATTGTAGAATATAGCACTGTCATTGAGTTGTTGACTAATGTTATTTCACTTGGTATCTATCGTCTGGTTATACGACTTGATTCGTAACTAGTAGTGATATAGTTAAGTAATGTCTATGCTATCTGAAGTCCTACTTTATTGTAGGTATATCTAATAATTTTCCTCTTGGAACGTCATTTTGATTATATTGAATATCAACACATTCCTAGATGTCTAAATACATTGACTGATGCTTTAGCTAATTATGTGTTAGACATATATCTGAGACTTTTATAAAACCAATCACACATCACATGTATTATACAAAACAAAATAAGCCAGTAGAAGCCGCATATATATATAACGATCAAAATTTTTACAAAACGTTTTTTTCCAAGGACCAAAATATCAAAATATATGACGCCCATGGCTTCTACAAACTAGCATCATGGATAATGCTCACGGTAACATACAACTGCTCAGGCTACCCTACGGAGCAGTCAACTAAGAGACTCAGAATGCCCATAGTATGGCATTAATAGAGCCTTGGGATCTCCCTGATAGCGATGTCCGGGACATCCGCAGTCAATCCCTCTAATTTATGTTCAACTGCCTCGTAGTCCTCAGCATCCCATCTTGCCATTGGCACCACTTCTCCTCATCTCTGAATGGGATACATTCTTAGAGGTTGATACGGCCCCACGTCTGTGTCATCAAAACAAATTTTTGATTAGTCCTTGGATCAAAGACATAAAAACATTTTACATAATAAAATTTGCAAAAACATTAAAAAAAAGAACAAAATGTGTACTTCTTACCTAAGTCACCCCACTGAGCATCCTCAGGAAGAACCAAATCTGTATCTCCTTGGAAATCCAAGCCAGTATATGCATAGTCATCGATCATCAGCATCTGGGACCTCAACCAGTCAAAACACGAATTGTTATATTTGATTATAGGCCCTGCTACGTGCCGAGCCATGAGGTTACACCACCTCAACATCCTCAAATCCTGTGGGGCTGGTAAACCCCAATCTACCTGTAGACACAACAGTGGGACCCTCTCAAGGAAGAATGACAACAAAAGTGACCCGTACCCAAACTGCTTCAAGTTACCCCTTATGCACTTTGTCAGTTCCCTCTTCATACTACGGAGAATTGCGTCCAACCAGTTGAAAACCCGAGGCTCTGTGCACTCTATTGCATATTGGAAATATCTCTGGAGAGCCATGTGTAGAGCAACGGTCCTGGCCATGTGTGCAATGGTAAACAAGATAGTCTGCAAGGTAAAATTTTGGACACCCCAGATGGCGACCTTACCCTTGCTTCTCTCTGCCTTGGGAACACAATATTGGTGAACATACTCACTCATAGAAAGTCTGTCGCCTCTATCTCCGGTCAGAGTAGCATGGTATCCACATCATGACAACCCTGTCAGAAAATAGATATCCTCGATATCTAATGTAAGAGTGTGGACCCCTACATGAAATACATGTTGATCCACATCCCACATGTGGACCAGGTACTCTAACAACCTGAGTTGGGCTCTCATGCCTGGGATCCTAAAAAATTTTAAGAGCCCACATTCTCGGAGGGCAACAACTGTATCCAGATCATTTTCGGCAATGGCATAATCCTCCTCATGTTCTCTTTCCCTCCATTCCAACATCGTGATGATCAATACCTGCAATGGATCCATGAAAAGGAAGTTAACAACTTGATTTAAACTCTTGCATAAATTTTTATTAAGTAAAAACATGCATGAAAATCCATTTTCCGGCCTCGCAAGTGAAGCTTGCACACAACGCAAGATTCTCGCATTGTGCACTGAAGCCTACCTGTGAGAATCTTAGGTTCTTGTAGGTCCCGAATGGCCCACCTGCGAGAATGCCTGAGCACACCCACCGGCCCTAAAATGGACTCAAACACTTAAAATTGCCAATAAAAATCAATTTTAATCCATGAAAAAGTTGAAGAATCAGGAGATTACCTTGTTGGCCGAAACCATTTTCTGAATGATCATTTGTACCTCCTGCAATCAAGCAAAGAAATTTGGAAAAAAAAAAAGGTGTGTTGGGTAAGTTTTTGACAAAGTAACAATGAAATGGTAAAAAGGGATTTTTACCCATATTTATTCACTTTTTTACTATTTCTCATTGATTTTTTATATTATTTTTATTATTTTGCTTAAAAACCTAATACCCTAATGGCCTTGTGAGTATGGTTTTTCGTAGGTAGGTGAACTAGAAGTCCGAACGACGGTGTACGAGTATTTTTTCCTTTTTTCGTCCCATGTACGAATACCTTTTTAGGGTTTTGTAGGAAAAACCTTGAGCTCAGTCTTCGTTCGTTCTCGCACTCAAAAATACATGAGAACGCAACCGAGTATACTTTTCTCGTCTTTTCATACTCATCATGGTAACATGAAAACGACGAAAATAAGGGAGTATCCTTTAATCTCTTTTCACTCTCCATAAAAATGAAAAGATTGTCGAGTGATCTTTGTTCTTTTCACACTCGTAAAAGTATTTGAAGAAAACGTTCTATGAGTGATAGTTTATCACTTTTTCGGTCTCGTCAAACTAATTTATGAAAAAGGAACTGGGAGAGTTCTCTTTAAGTGTTTTTCAGACTCTCAAAACATGAAAAACTCTTGAGTTTTCTATCTTTGGACTTGTTAAACAAACATCGAAAGGCCCTTTATGGGACCAAACCACTCCTTCCTAGGGTTCGTTAAATGTACTCTGAGGGACTCGTCCGAAGGACGAGCTTACATCGACAAGCATATGTTATCCTCCTCAAGCTTGTGTAAAAATAAAGAGGTACTCGCCATAAATGGTGGGGGAAATTTTTGGAAAGAGATGTCTTTTGGTGTTTGTATTAATGGCAGTAAGCGTCGCTCTTGAACATGACACCCCCTGTTTGTCATTTGAATCCAGGTTGGGAAATCCATTTGTCTCTCGTCTGACTTACTACAATGTCATATCTTGGGTTGTCTTTGAGTCAATGCTGCCAAGACCATTTTCGTGTCATTCATATGTTCAGGAGAAGTCCAAACAAGCCCTCCATTGAGTCAGCCATCTGCAGTTGTCAATTCTTACCATGTTGGCCTTCCCTGTTTTCATTTCAAATCATATTCATACTTTGACTTACCCTCAAAATCTGTTACTTATTTCATGTCATTGATGGGGGATACATCAAGGCCCTCCTGTGACGAGTCTTTTTCCATCGACTCCAACTCATTATCCGATACTAAGACTTAGAAATCATTTATTACCTTAGAACCTGGATGCCTTAATGGCAGGTCTCTTCACTTTCGACAATGGATTCACATCATTGGTCCCTGATCGAGAGATTCCGCCAAGTGTTTGACTTCAACTCATTTATTCACATTCGTTCGGATTGTACTTAGGTACCTTGGGAGTCATTGACATCAATGGTGATTTCCCTTGCACTTGTTAACGATTTTCATCAATGACCAGTAATCGAGTGGTTTCTACCATGTTTGACTTCGATACATGTAATCACATGGCTAGATTCGTACTTTCAAACAATGGGATTGAACACCCTAGGTCTCATCTTTTTGGCCTAGGTTGCGCCGGAGTATTTATGATTTGTATTGACACATAGATCCACTTTATATGTCACGTGGCTATGTCCTAATCTGAGTCTTCTAACATAGATTCACAGTGTATTCCTGGTGGCTATGTAGTATTTTGATGACATGCCTCCATGGTGTATGATTGGTGGCCATGGCCTACATTTATGATTTCATTCATTTGTGTTTTGAGCATGGGAATGCCTACCTCAGAACTAGTATTATATTCTGCAGATGCTTGATTGTTTCCAGGTTTTCGATTAGGTGTTCTCCTTGTTTCTAACACACACACGCATTTTACAAAGTATTTCGACTGTCATGAGTTCCAACCTCATACTTTGGGCAGCATTCTATTACACATTATTTTGGTCACTCTGGTGATGTCTCTACAGTTATGTGTTCGGGCTCTCATAAGGACCTTTTGCCTGAGAAAAGTGACTGTTGTATTCTTCTACAAAACATATTTTTAAGATTAGTTCGCAGGCTAAATGTATTGTAGGGTGCAAGAAACCTTGATTCTCGCAGGCAACCCTATACTTGGAGTGTGAGATGTTCGCACTCTGCTCTATAGGTAGGGTGTGAACCTGCTTCAAAGCTTAAAAGGAAGAGGAAGTTACGAAGGTTATAGAAGAGGATCTTCTAGAAAATGAGTTGGCATTCGCATGGTTGGCATCCTACTGACTTCTCATATTTATTGGGATCATCCTCATCCCTTTAACCA